>JASANB010002884.1:0-78749 GCA_030248155.1 Sabatieria punctata | reverse complement strand
CGTTACTGGTTTGTGACATGTTATGTTCAGTCGAATAACAGAAATATTTACTATAATCATCAGCACTGTAATACGCCAGTTCATACTGCAAATCTCTCCACAGAATGGTTAGCCGATGTCCGTTGAGAAAGTCCAGGAAGCGACGCCATAAGGGGGAATGGTGGTACAGGTATGACAGATCGCCGAAGATGACCATGGCTTCCTTTGCTCTTGTGGTGGCAACGTTGAAGCGTTGCGGGTTATCAACGAACCCAATTGTGCGCTGGCCAGTGCGCACTGTTGATATGATGACCAACTCGGCTTCTTGGCCCTGGAAGCCATCAATACTGCCCACGCGGATATGCGGCATATGCTGTGACAGGTGTTTAACCTGTGCTGCATAGTAGACGAGGACAAGAATGTCTTCAGGTCGGTAGTTGGTGTGATTGAGCACATGGCTGACATAATGTACGATCGCATCAGCCTCTTCAATGTTGATCAGGGAGCTGGCACCGACTATGCTTGGAGGCTGCTCTGGTTTCAAGTTCACAGCCATAATTGGTAGGGCTGGATTTGGTAGGCCAAGGTGTGGGACAGAGACATTGGGTTTGAGATTCCGCAGAGTCCCATTGTAAAATTCGTGGTTATTGAAGAAAACTAGCATCGATTGAGCGCGATAGCTCTCTGTCAAGAAGATCGTAGTGACTGTGGTTACTGCCTCTTGTAGATACCAGTGCAAAAGAGTAAGTTCATGTCTGTGACGTCTTTCGATGGTTGAGACATCGTTTCCTAAGCTGGCCAAAGCTGAGGAGGCGCCTAGCTGCCGAATGTCCCCCAGCAAACACACGGTTGCTTCGGGACCGCTTGCCTTGAGGAATGGTAGAAGGGATACAGCTTCTGTAGCCTGGCTGGCCTCATCAACCAGAACCAGCGAAAACTTGGAATCGGCCAACACTGGGGCCGCAGCCATGGCGCAGGTGGAAAAGATGACATGGGCCGAATGTATCAGGACTTTAGTCAGGTCTTCCAACAATTCATCTGCCTGGAGCACCTTCTCCAGTAACTCAGAAATCACTCGGCTCTTAGCAGAGGAGGCTGTTCCATTCGAGGCATTGACAGCTTCAGAGAAATCAGAAGGATTAGAATATGAAATACTAGAATAGTTGCTCAGTTCATGTTGCAGTTGCCCCCAGCGTAGAATGCGTTTCCGTTGTAGCTGATCCAGGGATGGTAATCCCCTGGGGTCAACATCTTCACCCAAGACTTGTCGATATAGTCTGGTCAGCAGAGACATCACTGAGAGGGGGAATCACGGTAGAGAGGCTCTACCTCATCACAAAATATGTGAACCCCTACTGCACGTGGATAATGTTCTTGCAGATTGTAGAATCGATCCACTAAGTTGGCGACACCTGCATTTGCCGGGGCTGTTGCCAACACTCTCTTCCCACTATCTTGCATGAATTGCATCGCTATAGATGCCATGGCAACTGTAGTCTTCCCAGTGCCTGGTGGTCCTGACACCGCAGTGACCCGGTTATGGTCTACTGTCATGGATCGCACTGCAGCCTGCTGTTCTGCGTTAAGCTGGCCAACACCAACTAAGTTGTCAAGCAAATCCAATCCAGGTTTCACCAATTTCATGGGAACTGGTGCGTTGTCCAAGCCATAGAGGCTTCTGAACACTTCGCTCAAGTCAGTGGTTCCCTCAGCCAACTCAGCATCAATGTCAGTCACAGAGGCCTTTAGCAGCTCAGCGAAGGACTTGCTGGATTCTTCTTGCAAATGAACCATTTTGTGAGTGGCCTCTTGTACCATGCCGGTCTGTACCACATGGCAAGTTGTGCCAGATTTGAGCTCAAGGATCGTGGTTGGGTCCAAGGGTTGGCTCATCACCAAGCCTCGAAAGATTCCTCTCCCCTGAGACAGACCTAAGTCAACTCGAACTGTGGCTCCACGCCTAAAGGTAACCTCTGTCTGCATCTCAGCATAGAGCCTCCCAGCAATAAATTGCCAATTCATATCGCAAACTGGGAGCTCGTCTTGCGGCAGCGCAGCTGCTACCTCTTGTTCAGCTGTTTCCTCTTGCTCGGTGAGATCGGAGATCCGCGTTTGTAGCAACCGTCCCTGAGCGACCAGGTAGGCTCTACCGTCATCACCATCCTCCACTAGTTTTTGGATCTTGAGTTGTTTAGCCCAATATGCCTGGGTGGCATGCAGCTTTTGAAGTTCTAAGTTCAGTTGATGCTTGGCTTGGCCCTTGACCTCAGAAGATTCCATCATCTCTTCTTTATCCTGAATGTAGGCGCAGAAAGCTCTGAAGCCATGAGGAGAGCCAGTAGCCTCTTGGGGGTGAACATCACCGAAGTAGTTATATTTTTCCGCGGCCGATGGTTTCAAACGCTCCGTCCACCCACTACTGTTCTCGAAGCAGTCAAAGGGTTCCATCAAGGAACTCTTCGATACTGGCGTGGCGGAAACGATGGCTGCCGACCCATCTTCTATCAGACGGCAAGTGATGTCGACAAGGTCTGAATTGGTTAGCTTCTCACAAAGTCTAGAATAGGTTTGGCCAACATAGCCATCTAGCAGGGTCGCCGTATAGCGCACACCATCGTGGCTAAACTGAACAAGGTGCCGGCCTTCACTAATTATGACGACCCCACGAGTCTCCACTTGTGTTGCCCTTGTCCAGCTCACTAGACCAGCTTTGAACTGGTAGTGGCCGTCAGAATTGCGGAACAGTGTGCCCAGCAGCTGTACCTGGCTACCGGGGAGGACCTGCTGGCCAATTGGTAGACCAAACTGCAATGGCGGGTCATAGACTGTCACCAACTGATCTTTCTTCCCTGTGTCATAGTTGACCGCTATGACCTTATCGTCCTGCAGGGTCAACCCATCGTCCTGACATGTCTGGACCAAGAGGGGCCACCTCGGAGCTCTTGGCTGGAAAAAGGCTGCCCCATTAACTTCCACCGCCTCTGCTGGGACGACGAAATGGAGGCGCTCCAGCTCTTTGGCCACGAACCGGTTTCTTCCCTGCACTGGTTGCACTGCCCAGGCAGTGACTCGAATCACCTCTCCCAGTTTGTAATTAGGGGGGTGCTCAATTTTGGCCGAAACTGTGTTGGCGAAAGTGGCCTGAGTGTTACTGTGGACCAAGACGTTCGCTTCTGCCACTCGAACATCAGGGGGGAGCAACTGTTGAAGTGCCCCTCGGGACTCAAAGAAAGCCACATAGGTACCTTCCTGAGTGTCACTGCGCACAATATGTGCATAGAATGGGTTGGTTGAAGTGTACTTCCTGTGTGAGCTTGGATTAGCGTGTGGAAATCTAGAATAGTTCGTCCCTCTGGTTGGCCAGGGCATGGTGATACACTCTGCAACAGCCTGTTTAGGTAGCTGCTCAATAACAGTACAATTGTGACTTGGAATGACGTTGGAGGTTAGATTAGGATCGATAGTTTCACTGTTCTGCGAATCTTGTTCATCTAAATTAGTGTGTTCATCGAACAACATGGCTAAGCCATCCAAGTTTTGCTCAAAACTGTTAGATTTCGCATAAAAGCAATCATCGTAATCCTCCTCAAATGTCATTTCCCAATCATAGTCCGACTCCGTACAAGTAGATATATCACTAACTGATCCATACTGGTCATTTGAGCCAATAGGGTTGTCACTGAATTCACCATCTGGGAATTCAGATGCAGTATTGTAAGAACTTGAATCATCAGAAGGATTAGTGTGATCAAAACTAGAATGTCCTGTTATTTGCGTGCCTGTGTGTATACTTAGACCTCCATTCTTATTGGCTGTCACCGCACCAACGAAAGAGTTTGCGGTTAGCTGTCTAAGGCGCTCTCCCAGCTCATTAATCTGGGACTGATAATCAGCCGCTACTCTATGTGTTTCTGTGCCAGTCGCTTGCTCGTTTCCACCAATGGGCTGCGTCTGCGTTATTGTGTTTCGCCGTGGAAAAAAGGTTTGTTTTCGTTTCGAAGGACAATTGCGTCTCAAATGTCCCCTCCTTCCGCACTGATAACATTCTGGATCTTGCTGTTGCATACCTCTCGAGGCACTAGGCCCGTATGCGGTGCGTCTGGGTTCTCTATTCCAATTACGATCACTATAATTTGCTCTACTTGTGAAGTTCGATCGATTTATTCTGTGTGGCTGTTGTATCTGCTGTGGGGGAACCTTACGTCGTGGTATCTTTGGGTATTGGCGTTTGTTTGTTCCTTTTACTGCTTCAGTGACTGCTGCAGTCAACTTGTCAGATAGTGACGAAATTAGAGCCTCTGGAAAGGTGTCAAAACTAGAATTTTTCTCATGTGTAGGTGCACTGGTTCCAGTAGCACGGTTTGTACTAGACTCCTCCGGGTACTCAGGAGATGCACCTACAAATCCAGCGTATGGTCCCTTTTTAGTGGGCAAAACGCCAAGCATATCTTGGAGGGCTGTCTCAGCTCGTTGCGCTACCTCTTCCATCTCCGCGATGGTCTGCACATTCGGCGCCATATTAACATAGAACTTAATACTGGGCTTAAGGCCATTCTGGTAAAGTCCTAACATAAGCCGCTGCAGTTCCGCAGGGTCTGCCTGTGGCATCGCTGCCCTTAAACGCTTCTTTAACCGGGTCGAGAAAGCGATCACTCCCTCGTCTTCCCGCTGGCGCATCGCCATTACATCCGCGATACAACGCCTCTGATAGGCGGGCGACTCAAATCGAGCCCGCATGGCGGCCACTAAACGCTCATAATTATGTCTATCTGCGTTGGGCAGGGCGAGTACGCATCTGCCGCATGTTTCGTAAAGTAATACGGCAGGGCCTGCAGTTTGACAGCCTCATTAACACCTAGACAATCAGTAATTAGCGTGAACTCATTATAGAAAGTATTGAAACTTTCCTCAGGTGTCCCTCCAAACTTGGAACAGAGTGTGCCAGCTCCAGTTATGAGAGTCTGGAGAGGTGTGACTCTACCGGCAACATCAACTGCTTGTTGCAGCGTATGGTTACGCTCATCTAAGTACTGTACTTGCTGATACAATCTCTGTACTGTGTCATTCAACACATCTACTGGGTCAGCTCCCGCTTGTGCCATTCTGGCAGCTCGTGTCTCTCCTGGTCGTGGCTTTTTCCTTTTAGAACTATCCGCCACCTTAGAACCGTGACTAGAGATACGAGTTTTACTCCGCAAATTATAACCACTGTTTGCGGTCACTTTGTCGCCTAATTCCGGCTACCTGTGTGCCCTAGGCTACAGTACGTTAGGTCCGTGGGACTATTCTCTCCCACTGTCTAGAAATGATTAGCAGTTGCCCAAATTCTAGAATGTTCTTGCACTCTGTGTGCAAGAAATTTAGTCACTCCCAAAATCGATAATCTGTTTATTAGGGGGCCAAAACTAGAATTTCACTGTTTCAGATTATCGATCAGGCTCCCAAATCCAGTGCAATAGCAGTTGGATTTAGCCCTAACAACCAGTCTGGTACACCACGCACTCAAACAAATCCAAGCCTCACCACCGTCAGCGATCCTTACGTTTTAGTTCTGAAAAATCTAGAATAGACCGGTCTCGAAAGCGCCACCAGGGAATTTTAGCAAATCCCGGTCGTGAATGGGAGTTTTCAAATCCCGGTCGTCTCCTCCAAAAAGATGTGACGCTTTTCGGTTTAGTTTAGAATTTAGAATGAGACCGTCGAGAGTACCGGCCGGACCACCTCGGCTTGGAGGCCTTGAACCTGCTTGAGAGCGAGTTAAAATTACTAGGAATGAAACACTAGAATATTTATAAACTTTATTCTACAATAACTCACCGACTCGTCGAAGCGACCGCTTGGGACGCAGCCGGGAAACCAGACTGTCTAAACTAAAAATTACACACCAATCGAAAGGGCCAGAAGAAAATGTGACAATGTACATTGGCCTAATAACGGCTCGTGACAAGACAGAATAATACGGCCCAGACGATTAAACCAATTTGGTAAACTGCAACTTAAGAAACGTAGACAAACTAAAGTGAACTAATTAAGCGAATACAATTAGAGTGAACTGAAATAACTTATCATAATAATAGATAGGAAGGTGAACTGCGTCACACTACCAACTACATTTTTCTGTGTCTTGTAACTGGTGCAAAAATATGACCCAAATTTAGGGATTCTCCGGTTATAAGGACCCGGTCTTATAGGTGGAAAACTCCGGTGGTCGGTTTTCTCATTCTGTTATTCATTCATCAGAAGTGAATATGTACAGGCAGAATTTGCACGCTCGTTTTATCAACGAAACAAATTCAATCAAAAGTATCTAAAGTCAAAGTCTAATAGGAGTCTGTACTGCACGATCAGGGGAAACCAGCGGATACAGCGAACCGGTAGGCCACGGTGACACGGCCAACTGAGAGAGACTAACTGGAGCTGGTCTGGGTGTTTGCCGACTTTGTACGCAGCAGTGAACCGTCCGTTGCAGCACGTAACTCGACGCCACACACAAAAGAGGTGCTGCCAATAGACCAACGAAAATGGTGAATCTGTAGAAATGTAAACAACTCTAAGCACCTCCATAATTAGACATAAAACAGTGCAGTAGCAGGAAACCATAGTACCTGCCGTGAAAATAACCCATTGTTGCAATGACCGACAGGCAAATAGTCGAAACAGCCAACAGTGCACAAACGCTAATCGTTATTAACCTAGAATAAAAACGGGTATAATATTACTTCTGGAAGTGCTAAAGTGCACTGTAATTTACCCTTGCACGAGCAAACTTTCTTACTGTTTGGTCGCCTACGTCAATCAATTCGCATTTTACCGGTTCCTGACAAACCGAGCTTCGGAAAAAAACAGAAAACCTGCCCTCTGACCTGCATAATCCAAAGACCACCGAAAAGTTGGCAGGTACTGTCTCCTGCTGTTGATGATGAAGATGAGGCATAGCAAGCAGAGCGGTTGTGTTTGCCGCGTTGGAGACAGAAGTAGAAAATCAATTCAGCCTAATTATTCTTTAGTATTCGAGATATGTCGCGCGTCTTGGCACGCCATCTATTGACAGTTTCGGTGGCGCTAACAAAAGCCAGGAAGTGCGACACGTCGCTTGCTAACTGCCTCAACTGCGCTCTTTCGACTAAAACGCAGAAATGCCTCTCTTGGCTAGCTTAGCTTACCTGGCTTTTCTCGGCTTTAGCTCACCGACCGAGTTCAAGTACACCGAGTCGGCCGAACTGGCCACTGAGATAGAGAAAGCCTATTGTTTCGACAAGAACGATTTCACCGTTTGTAATGAACCGCTGGGTAGAGTGTGCAGTGGCGACTCGAAGATCTGTGAGAGTGTGTGCAAACGCGTCAACCTGGTGCCCTGCGACTGCAATCTGGGCACGCAATGCAGTGTATGTTGTCTGAACGGCACGCTCTGTGTGCCATCGATCAGTTTTGGTTTGCACGACCACAAGCAGAGAGCTTGGTACCGACAGAGCAAAGCTGATGGCTGTCTGAAGACCGCTGCAGGATACGGTCCCATTTGTATGGCTGACGAAGATGGAAAGATCTGTGATGTCACCTACAAGCAAGGTACGGCAAGTGGGAAAATTCGTGGCAGGAAAACTGAGAGTTTTACGCTTTCCAGGAACCTACATAGAAGAGCCATGGGTGTGCAAAGGGGGTGCGTGTGTGCATCCGCAGTGCACAATAAAGCATCTCTATCTGTACGTGTGTCCCTGTGACGGTTTGTATAACAAATATCCCCATTGCTGTCGGAGTTGGACCAACAGTTCTTGTCTTCCATTCCAATGGTGGCTGAAGAGCTACGCTGATAGCAATTACTACCTACCCTCCAGAAATAATTATCAAATAGAGCCGCCAACCCCTCCGACAACCTACTACCAAGTCACTGCCGCTAAATCCTGCATCAACGCTGAAACTGGCGTTAGATGTGCTCCTCAGCATGTCTGCAGAAAGCAAAGGTGGACTGATTTCTATTTTTCAAACTTGACACAACTAATTTTCAGATGTGAGCATGTCTGTGGCAACAATGGCATAAATGAATGCATCTGTGAGGCGGGCTCCATTCAAGAGTGTCATCTATGCTGTTTGACGAACGGCCACTGCCAACCGGCCAATCAGAATCCGTTCTCCGCTCCTCTCACCCACCCAGTCGGCACTCCTTGCAACTACACATTTGGCACTTGCGACTCCAGAGGCAGCTGTCAACTGGTGGGCAAAAAACATCCAGCCTTCCACTTTTGTCAAGGCAGTCGCAATGAAGGAAAGATGTGTGGCACAGGCAAGAAGTGCCAGGGTGGTCGATGTGTCCATGTTTGTGGCTCAGCCGACCGAAGCTGTCTGTGTGCTGCTGGCTCCAAGCACGAGTGTCACATCTGCTGCATCGATGTTACTGGAGAGTGCAGCTCAGTGAATTCAGTCCTCACCAGCTTGCCACTGACTCGTCAGTCTGGAACTCCGTGCAACTACACCTTTGGCTCATGCAAAAGAAATGGAGACTGCGAACCCATTGGCAGGCAGCATCCAACCTATGACTTTTGTCAAGACTCCACTAACGATGGCAAGCCATGCGGCTTGGCCAAACGCTGCTCTCAAGCAAAGTGTCAGCATGTCTGTGAGACAGAAGACAACGTCTGCTTGTGCAGCCCAACATCCAAGCATGAATGCCATGTCTGTTGTGTGAGTAGTGAGAAGGGTTGCTCCACCGCCAACACCAACTCTTTTGGACCGATAGCCTTGAGACCAATTGGAACTGGCTGCAACTTCACATTTGGCGCTTGCGACGAAAACGGGCATTGCAAATGGTTGGGTAGAATGCATCCAGCTGTGCACAAATGTGTAGAGCCTGATAATCAAGGAAAACCGTGTGGAGTTATGCATGTCTGTGCAGATGGAGAGTGCAAACATCTTTGTGGAGATGAACGGTTAACTTGCAGATGCAGTCCCGGCTTGAAAACTGAATGTCACAGGTGTTGCTTGGTGGCTGGGGTGTGCAAGTCAGTTAACAGAAATTTCGAAAAAGCTGAGTGGACTGAACCAGTTGGTGTGTCTGAACTTTTTGTTTATAGAGAATTGCGTAGCAGCACTGTTTAGGTACACCATGCAATTATTCCTACGGAATTTGCTCTTCAACTGGCACTTGTGAAGCACTTGGCCCAACACATCCTCTGACAAGCTTCTGTCAAAACGAGAAGAACGACGGCAAAAAATGTGGTCTTCAAAAGTTCTGCACAGCTCAGAAATGCACTCACATCTGCGGAAATGAGCATTTGAGTTGCATCTGCAGACCAGACAGCAATACTGAGTGTCACGATTGTTGCTACAACAAAGAGAAGGAGCAGTGTCTGAGCGTCGTCAACCAGGTCAAGTTGTACAAGGCGCCAGGCACTGCTTGCAATTACACATTTGGAGTGTGCAACACCATCGGTCAGTGCATTCCACTGGGAAACAGACATCCCTCTACAGGCGCCTGTGAGCAGGAGGAGTCAGAGAATCAGTGGTGCGGCCATGCCAGACGTTGCACTTCCGGTCAGTGCAGTCATGTGTGTGGTTCTGAGCACAGCACCTGCCGCTGCCCAGCAGGAAGCATGGCCGAATGTCATGTCTGCTGTCTGAGAGATGGAGTGTGCCGGTCAGTGTTTGACTCCAAAAGTCCAGACCTGATCTGGCCAGCAGGCACTTCCTGCAACTTTACCTTCGGATTCTGCAACCAGAATGGCATTTGTAGACGTCGGCGGAGTCATCCCAGTATGCATTTGTGTGACTATGCAGAAAATGAGGGCAACAAATGCGGCCCGAGGCATGTTTGTAAGGATTTCCTGTGCACGCATGTATGCACACGTGCTGAGCTAGAATGCAGGTAAGTAAATGAAACGTCAATGTACACTGCAGTGCTCAAATTAAGCACTTCAGATGCAGTCCTGGCTCTAAGGACGAGTGCCACGTTTGCTGCACAAGCCAGAACAGCCAGTGCAGTTCAGTTTACGATGGGCAGAAGTCCTACCTTCTACAAACAGTAGGTACGCCATGCAACGCAACAGCTGGCACCTGCAATAACAGAGGTGTCTGCGAAAAAGTTGCAACATTCTGCAGCAAAGCCGGTAGGTATGAGCTGAACTTATTGTACAAAGTGGTTTTCATGCGAGGCCGAAAATGTAAACTTTTGCATCGCTTCTTTCGATTAAAAATTGATATGCTTCTTATGACTGATTCTCACTACAGAAAATGACCGCCTACAATGTGGACCAAAGCACCTCTGTCGCAAAGGCATGTGTGACCACATTTGCAAAACAGAAGAAGAGGAGTGTATCTGCGAGGCAGGAGGGGCCGAGGAATGTCATATTTGTTGTCTACAGGGTGAAGCAGCATCCAGCAACAAAACTTGTAAATCAATGCGCAACAACTCAAACAACCAATACTTGATTCGGCCGTTCGGCTCGGCCTGCAATTTTACTCGCGGAATTTGCACCGAAGAAGGCATCTGTGACAGCGTGACCAATCATCCGTTCTACAACCGATCTAGTCGAATTACCGTAATTCCTCTTTGGTTTGTGTTGTTTCTTACAAATCTTGGAGGAAATATGTAGCAACAACTTGTGGTGTGGTATGGTGTGTTGCGCTCTGATAAACCCACTGACAGAGTTTTCACTGCAATCCATAACCGTTTTTCGTGCAAAACGGCATCAGACTCATTATAATATATTGATCTTGATTGAGTCCTTGATTTGGTGTTGGACAACCAGATCATTTTGCTTGCCTGCGTCAGTCTACTCGGGCAAATTGACCTAATTATTAACCCTGCAGAGTCCTTGTTCATAACGTTTAATTGGGCCCATTGAGCTTGAGGCAGACAGGCTCACACAGCCAGCAGTCAATTTGAAACCTCTGTGTAGAAATGAATGTTAGCTGCGCCTATCCCAAGAATTTGACTGTTATTGGTACTGTACTTCTGTCCCTGGGCACTCTACTCTCCTGTGCAGCGATAGGCATGAATCTAGTGCTGGTAGCTAGTTTCTTCAAACGAGCCAACAAGGAGCCGTTGCTGGGATTTCTGGCTGTCTTTGATTTTCTGCTTTGCTGCACCTACTTGCTGCTCTTCACTAATGAAGGACTGGCCAACAATTTTCGCATCCAAATCGCCTACGATCTACTGCAACTGTACATTATGCCAGCTTTCGTGGGCACCAAAATAGTGCAGCTCTGTCTGCCATTGCTCTTAATTGCTTCCTCACTGCAAAAATACACCGTCATCACGCATAAAGTGGACGGATGTTACAGGTAGGTAAATTGCAGGCTGCTAAGAAACAGTAGACTGTTCGTTTAGACAGCTTCACACCTCAACAGGTCAAATATTGCTGGCAGTTGGAGTAGTGACGTTTGCGTTTTGTTCACTGGCTCCGCTGTTTTGGGCCTACAGAATTCATTACTTCGAAACATGTGACGACTACTTTCTACGAAATGGAATTATCGAAACTAGTCTGCAACACAATAACCTATTCCAACTATATGTCTTTTCACTGACCAGCATCCAGGTTTTCGTCTGTTTCGTCGTCTTGTTGACCATCAACATTGCCACTGTACTGAGACTTCGTCAGCTTCGATCCTCTCTACTAAACCGAACAACTGAATCCTCCGAAAGGGTTTGTTTTACTTTTTCTTCCCTTTCCTGTGCGGGCTAGGCACATACAACACAAGAGAAACCAAAGCTAAAATCAGTAATGGTGACCAAACTGACATAACAATTCACGCCTTCAGACGAATAAATAAATGCCTCAGTCCGTAAAACTTGACCAAACGAAAAATATTAGCAATCTCATGCAGATTTAGGTTATCTTGGCTTAGGGTGTGAGTGAGGTGGGTGTGGCCTTTTTGACTGAAATTGTCATAGACAACCCTCCTGATTGTCATTCTAAAGTATGCTGACAAATTTTAGAACCGTTTTGTTTAAAAATAACGGATTATTCCACTTTCACAGGGATTCTGTAGTATGGGAGCCATTTAAGCCCATTATAGTGCATTTAGTCTTTGCGTAATCACTAATTTCAGGTGCAAGTGGCAGATTTGATCTGCAAAGGCAGAAGCATGCGCCGCGCACGACAGGTGTTGGCTAGAAATTCTAGCCATCTGATTCTTTTTCAGCAAAAAGCAGTCACTAGCCTGGTAATACTGCTAGGTGCCCATCTAATGTGCAACGCTGCTCATGTGTTCTTGACATGTCTGGAACAGTGGTTTCCAGCTGAGCTTTCAGGCCAAGATGGATGGTAAGAACTTAGTTGCTTGCTTTGCTTTTGCTACAGTTGCAATTGCAGGTCAGAGGTTTATGTGGTGTCCGGAGAGCTGGTCAATTGTTTGTTCATCCTGTCCAGCACCATTCGACCGTTGATTCACTTCAAGTTCGACCGCATTGCTCACCGCCACTTCAAAATTTGGCTTATTTGCTGCCGCTTTAACTATGACTCATCTCAAACAGGAACTCGTGTCTAGTCGTTTCAACATTTACTTTCCTTTCGTTTTCGTTTCATGTCCGCAGTACCTTGCTATCGTGATTTATCTCTCAGCATTGCAAGGTTAATCAAAGCACTGACTCATACTGTGCAGCCCTGCCTGTTTTACAGTAAAAGTTTTCGGTCAGCAACGCAGTTTATCACAGGATCAATGGTAGCTCTGGCGTTCCAAATAATGTGTGCCGCGGCCCTGGTAGCAAAGATAGTTCTGCTTGCATCCAGATGCCTAAACCAGTAACAGAGATCATCGGTGAAAACCGTCTCCAGATCAACCATTGCCGCGCAAACAGTGATCACAACCGGCGTGCCAAAGAAGGTGTACAGGAGTATGTTGAGCCCAAGCTTCCAGTAAGCCATGGCAGCTCTCGAATCTTTCGGGCCACACACTGCGCACTCTTTGCTTCTCGACAGATAGACCATAATGCACAGGTACATGGCGGGCACCAGCAGGTAACACAGAAGCAGCAGGACAGATGTCAATGTGACCAAGACCAGCTGACACGTACTTCTACAAGAACTCTTGCTGTCAGTGAAAAAGACGGTACCTCCCAGCGGGGTCACTACTGCTGTATAGAGACTGGCCCAAAACCATATAGCTGTGACAAACAGGATGCAATGTCGACCAGTTAAACTGGTGCGATAGAATAGGGGATGTTTAACGGCTATGTAGTTGCTAACAGCCATGGCTAGGTATGTGCCTGACACCACCCAGAAGCTCAGACAAGAACGAACCACGTGCAGAAGGTCCACTGAGCCGTGAACCGGAGGACTAGCTGACAAATCGATTGGTACCCAGATCAGATTCAGACACCCGCTGAAGATATCGCTGCCTGACCGATTCAGCAGAAATATGTAGCGCTTTCCGATCTGTCTTCCCCGTCTAAAGGCTCTGACTGCTAAGAAGAAGAAAAGCAAGTTGAAGATAGCAGCGCTACATCCGCTGAGCAGGAAGCAGAGCAGGATAGTGGTGTAAAAGCCGGACAAGTCCTTGTATTTCTGGCGCAACGCTTCTACTTGGTCTATAGTCAGATTGATGCTACAGTTCTCAAGATAGGTGGCCATCGTTTGCGCCTATACGTAGGTAAACTCTCTTATCAGACGCGATTTTTGTCAACACGTAAATTTGATAATTATCAGTAGTCTCCTTTGTCGCTATAACGGCCTTTCGGGCTCAAAAAGGAAGTTCACAGAAACGTCAGACTCTCAGGGGACTGAGGCCGTCATGAGACGCGGTTAATCATACTAAAATCCAGGCGGCCGCCTGTCTAATTCGTTCTCAACTGACTTGCCGACACGCAGCCCATCTATATGTAATGGAATTTGCCAGTTTTTTCTCAACTCAACTCCCAGACTAATGAAATTGTTTAGTGGTAGTGGGCGCGGCCAGCCGGCCAGCGGCGGTGCGAACTTTGCGGCCACTTGCCGCTCTGAATGGCTGTTTGCTAAGCTCTAAAAACGCTCCTAAACAGGTAATAACCTTTTGTGTGTCACTCTCGTTGCGCGCCTGAATAAGCGCCTTTTATGGGTTTGTTACGGACGCCAGTTGGCCTACGCTGCCATTTTTGGGCCTCACTACTTTTGCCTGCCTGGTAAGGCAAGATGCCGTTCGGCGCTAAAAATCGCTATGTGTCTACGATTCCCGACAATCTTTTGGTCTTCGTCGGGCCATTGGAAAAGGGTCGCACGGTTAGATTGGTGATTATGAATGTCACCAAGGACAGAATTGCCTTCAAAATCAAAACTACCACTCCGAAGCTGTTTTTCGTCAATCAAATCGCAGGCTACCTAGCCCCGGGCTATCAGAAAGAGGTGCTGGTGGGAATAAAGACCAAAAACTGGATTCAACGCATTGGAGAGCTAAAGGAACACGGATTTATGGTGCTGGCTCACCCAGCTGAGCCTAAAGCTGGAAGCACAGTTGAGGAATTCTGGAAAAAACCGCATCAGAAGTCTCGAATGCAGTTCAAGACGCTTTCTGTGCGCTTCGAAAATGCCTTTGATTCAAACGGTGAGTCACGTACACTGAAACTTCACAGAAGAACACACTTGTTTTTATCATTAGTAGACCTCAGCAGCTACATACAGTACGTGTACATTGTACAGTCAGGCACTTAACGCAGTTTATGGTACCGACATATATGGTACCGGCACCGAGGGTAGTGGTACCATATACTTGTATGGTACCGATACCATATATGGTGCCCCCACGTTCGGTGACTGTGGTGGTACCATATATGGTACCTTCAAGATATATGGTACCACCGGCACCATATATGGTACCCCTACCCATGGCCATGGGTGCCGGTACCATATATGGTGATGGTACCATATATGGTACCACTACCATATATGGTACGAAACCTGAACAGAGTGCTACCATACATGGTACCGGTACCGGTAACAACGCGAAGGTGGGGGCACCATATGGTACCACCACAGACCCCGAAGGTGGGAGTACCGTATATGGCACCGGTACTATATATGGTGACGGTACCATATATGGTACCGGCACCTTCACAGGGAAAACAACTTTGTTGACACCGTTAACACGATACGTATACACGTGTCAACGCATCGTGTACGCACACCGTGTAAACCGTGTCAACGATATGTAAACACGCTGGAGTGCGTCTCAGTGTTGACACCGTAAACACGATGCGTTAACACGTGTATACGTACCGTGTTTTCATATCGTGTTAACGCACCGTGCTAACCGCGTCAACGCAACGAACTAACTGTGTCAGCGGCTCCACTATTTCATACAGGTTTCTTTCGCTTATTCCTGGTCATGCTTGTATAGCATTTCAGTGATAAAGGCCTTTTAGCTAGATGAGCAAATGTTTGGAATTAAACGAAGAAAATACTACAACAGAGCATAGGATCAATAATCCTAGCCAGGGTGCCAGGCAAGTGATGGGAGCCGGTCAGCTAAACACGTGATATCGATATGTACACACGGTCCGTATACACGTGTCAACGATATGTATACACGGTCCGTTAACACGGCCTACCCAAGGGCGTGTTAGCGATATGTATACACGATGACATGACACGGTTAACACGCTCACAAGACACAGTTGACACGATGACATGACACGGTTAACACGCTCACAAGACACGGTTGACACGATGACATGACACGGTTAACACGCTCACAAGACACGGTTGACACGATGACATGACACGGTTAACACGCTCACAAGACACGGTTGACACGCTCTGCAAACACGTGTATACGGACCGTGTTAGCCGTGTCAACAAAGTCGTTTTCCCTGTGCTTATATGGCGTCGGTACCATAAACGGCGTTAAGTGCCTGACTGTTGTAGGTCCTAGGTTTCAAAAGTAAGTTCTAGATCAATTACAAACATTTTCAAGTAGGCTGCTTCGAAAATTTAACAAATTGATTGATTCGTAGTTTCAGCAGTACCTCATACCAGGGATGGATATTTTTTCCGAAAAAACGTCGGACTGTTTTTTTTTTCAGTTTTTTTTTTCGGTTTTTTACCAAAATCGCGGAAAAAACTCCAGCTCAAGTTTTGAGTATCCAAGCCTCGTTTTACGATTGCTGTCGCTTTCTAGCGCCTTTCCTGAGTCTTTTCAGAACAGAAATACACGTCTTACATAGATATAAATCACGAAACAGGCGTGAAACAGTCCTTGACAGGCTCTATCAAACGCCATACGCAAATTTTCTTACAGCAGTTTGCCTTTTGCTTTAGATCCCCAAATTTGGTGTTTTCTGTTGTTTCTCTTACAGTTTTCAGTCAGTATGGCCTATTATACATAGAAAAAGTCCATTTCTTAACTGAAAAATGGCATAAATTAGCTAGAGCTAGAGTAGATTTTTAGCTTGAGTTTTTTCTGTGATTTTTTTTTCTGACCCTTAGGAAAAAAACCGATTTTTTTCGAAAAAAAGGAAAATATACCGAAAAAACACACCTCACATCCCTGCCTCATACATAGCGGGTCCGGGTAGGGCTGGGGGACGGGGTAAAGTTTCCATCAGCAGGGGTTCATGGGAATTTCGTCCTGGGAGGGGTCCAACCAAAACTTTAAAAAGCTCCAAATCGCTCGGAAGGAAATGCGTTTTTAGCGCGTATTATTCAAGAATGCTAAAAATTGCAATTTCAAGCTGCCAAATAGTGATTTAGAGCAAAAACAAGCAAAAAAAAGTCAGAGAGGGCTTCCAAAAACATCGATTTCTCTTAAATATCATCAATGGGAACGTCAAATTCGGTTATGAAGGCCTTTTAAGAGGATTTTTAGGTAAAAATTTGTGATTTCTCAGCAGTTTGTTAGTGGAGCTGCTACCAGTACTTGTGGGGCTTTCTAATTAGGGTAATTACTAGTACATGCAAAGTTCAGTCAGGCACTTTAACGCCGTTTATGGTACCCCCACCTTCGGGTCCTGTAGTGGTACCATATAGGGCCCGACCGGATATCCGGATCCGGATCCGGATCCGGCCGGATATGGCCATATCCGGATCCGGTACCGGATCCGGATATTACCTGCCGGATATGCCGGATATCAGTCACAGATGAGAAAACGTGATTTTTTTACGTATTTTGAACATAAATATTCCATTCGACCGAATGTTTGATAGAAATTTGCGCAGTTGTATGGTTCTAAAACAGTTTTGCAGCTTGCCAGGTTGTATTTAATTGCTCCTATCGGTACGGTAGCTAGCGAGCTAACATTTAAGACTGCTGGCTCGATTTCGGAAGGCGATCGCTCCTCTCTGAAGCCCGAAAATGTAGAAATGTTGTTGTTTAACAAGTATAACTTGCGTGCCGGCACAGTTGGTGTAGTGGTTTAGGCCGCAAGGTTCTTAAGTCCATATAAAGATTGGTTAACTTGCAAAATTTGGCAAAGATTCGATGAAAGATCTTGAAATATTTACGTTCAAAATTGACAACAAACTCTTCTCTTAACAAAAATAATAATACTAATGTGATACAATGAACATCACAAAACAGCCAAGCAGACTGGATTTCTATGTTTAGGATAGTCGCCTTGTTTTTGCTAATTTTTCATTTAATTAAAAATAAAAAATCTGAAATAAAAAAACTAGCTATTATTGAGGCAAGTTTATACTGTAAATCTTTACTTTACAGAGATGAAAGCGTCTCTTTTCAGTTGCAGAAGGAAGATGAATGGCTTGAGACTCCAAACTCAACTCGCAAAGAATGGAAATCTCAACTGAGATTTTTCAAATTCTGAATTTTTTAGTTTGTAAAACTAGGACAGGTCTACCAAAAGATCGGCTAAGTATACCACATCACATTAGAGAGAACAAATTTGATCATGCAAACAATAATTTAGCCAAATTGCTGTGATGTCAGCCATTTTTATCTAAAAATTACGAAATGAGCTGAACTTTCATGCCAAACTGTGTTTCCCCTTCTGCTTTTTCCAGATGAGGTCTGTACCTGTAAAATAGGTATGCCTAATAAACGCTAAAGATTGCATAGACATTCCGACCAAACTCGAAAATGCTTGGAAAGCGTCCAGTTATCAATTTCTAGCCGCGGTGATAAAATATGCAAATATGCAAAAAATATGTACATATCTCATTTTTGCAAGCATATGATATATGCAATATCAATATGCACTAGAAATTGCATGCATATATTCATATGCAATATCACTTGAATCGCAAAAACCCCGATATCATCCAACCATAGTTTGAACTTCAATTATTTGATGTTTTGAATCAACTGTTATAGAACAAAGAAATGTATATATGTGGTTTATTGCATTCTAAAAAATTTTAAGTTGATCAATGATATCCGGCATATCCGGATCCGGATCCGGCCGGATATGGGCGTATCCGGATCCGGATCCGGATCCGGTAGAAATTTGTATCCGGTCGGGCCCTAGTACCATATATGGTACCCCTACCTTCGAATTGGTACCGGTACCACTCTGTTCAGATTTCGTACCATATAAGGATGGTACCGGCGCCCATGGTCATGGTCCCATATATGGTGTCGGCACCGTAAACGGCGTTAAGTGCCTGACTGTAGTACACACTGTTGATTGCAGAGACCAGTAGCAAAGAAGTGCAGGCGGACATCGCCAACGAGGACACGATGGAGAGGGTGGAACACCTGCAAGACTGGCTGATGCGGCTGCAGGAGCAGAGCACCGATCTGCAGAAGATGCTGCACGAGCGTCTTCCCCCTCTCAGCTCCTCGGTGGTCAGTCTAAACTCAGACGACTCGACTGACACCGCCGCCGCTCAGCAAAGAGACCGGTCGATTGACTTTGAGGAACTGACTGTGGCTGAGGTGCGAGGCACTGACGATGAGGAAACGAAGCCGGAAGGAGTGTTCGCTGCTCGCTTGGTGCATCTGGACGATCAGTCAGAGGGGTCAGAGGTCAGCGCAGAGCACGTTTACAGGTCAGAGCTGAATGTAGAAGTGCACGAAGCTCCAGTGGAAACTGTGCGCACCAGCTATGCACGCAAGGTGCACAGAGTCAGTGAACCGTTCTGAACGCTCCTAATTTCCCTGTCTGTTGAAGTTACTTTGTGCTTGTCACTCACTATAGCTATTGGTGCTCTTGTCCCTGTGTGTCTCATAAACTGTATCAGTTTCGTTCGAAACAGACAGACTTATATTTTGACATGTTGGTTGCACTGTCCCTTCGGACAGCTCAGGACACTCTTATCTTATTGCCTATAAACAAACATTCCTCTCCTTTGCTGTTATGAGGTGCTACAGCAGCTCCGGTTCGGTTCCCATTTAGATTGGCCTGCTAGTACTGTGACTGTGATTTTAATACATTGTACATTAATATTCAAATAAAACTATTATCAATAGTGCTATTTTATTAGTATTAAATTTACGTATATTAAAATAGAGGACCTACTATTATATTAAATTAAATTAAAAATACACAGAGGTGCTCAATATTGTATAGATAAACCTTGTTTTACAATGAAGAAGTTACCTACAAAACTATATCAACCAGAATTTTACCTCGGAAATAATGAAAAACTAGTAATAAAATTGAACGTTTCAGACTGGCCTCTAAATCTAAAATACTGTATGTGTTTTCACTTGAAAACAGTAGAAGTTTCTCACCAATAGCCATGACTGGCAAAAAGGACATGAATAACCTATATCAGTCTCTGCTTTCAAACATTATTTTTAACTATTGCATCAATAGTTTCTTTTTACATGGCTAACTTCTGCTCGAATGCAATTTCGAATCTCTTAAAACTTGGTTCAGACTAAATCATTTTAAAAAGAATGGCTCTAAATTTCCAGGAAAATGCTTCTAAGTTTTATCTCCGATTCAATTTTCAACTTACACTGGCAACTACAAGCGAAAGATGTTGTTTCGCCAGTTCGCTGAAGTGTGTCCAAAACTTTTTGAGTTCATTTTACAATCTACTATTAAAATGCTATTAAAATACTTGAGATCTATTACCTTTACGTCAACACAGATCATCTTTGGCAACCCTCCCCTCCAGTCTGACCACGCTGGTTATTCATGGCCCCAAATGAGGATTAGTTAAGTGCTATCACTTTGGAACACCCTAAGCACTTCTGACAGCTCCTGACGCTCTGTGTATAGACGCCAACGCGTGTATGCAGGATGTGTTGCTATAGGATACGTACAGTAATTAATTAACCCACGCTTGGTCATTCTATATAAAGGCAAATAGATCCTCATTCCTCTCACTATCAACTGTCAGTTTAACTCTCAGGCCGCAGTGAACGAACATTGTACCTGGCTGGGCTGTACCGAAGCTATGACCAAGTACCTGCTAGCATTGGCGTTGCTGTTCTTCATGCCTGCCCAGTGTCACGACCCCTCCACAGCAGCGATAACAAATGGAGGTGTGTTTAAACGAGTGTCCAGATTGAAGGCCCTTTCTGACCGCCATTATCAGAGTAGAAACACCATTCGAAAGAAAGTCGAAACAGAGGTTGATCTTGAACATTTGCTATCAATTTTGCTACGCTATTAGTAGAAAATAGGCCGCATGCATTGTTTTTGGTACTGTACTGTGCGTTGTTTTATACATTGTGTTTTCTAGTGTTTTACATGTATGCTGTAGGGTAGCGGCACTGATACAAGCATGTTGTATGCACCGGTGACTGAGTGTTTAGTCGCAGGTGGATATTTGGCGCAAAAAAGTAAAAAGTATCAATTGGGGAATCCGGTGATCCGATTCCATAGTATCTTACAAACAAAAAAAGGCAAACCCTAATCTGCACGAGCGGTGCGAGCGTGCGAGCCGCACCAGACCGTAACCCAAACGGCGTCTCACCGCTTAGAACTTTCGCCAAATTCAAACTGCCAAAGTACTGGCAACCTGCTTCAAGTCTCCAGGCCTACCATTCATTGTCTTCCAGATCATGCATCGCTTAGACCATCATGCAGCCGAGCAGGTCTCAGTGGTAGCTTTCCCCGTTTCCGTTTCTTCCAACACAAGTGGTTGCCGGCGTTTCTTCGATTCCTACAGAACGCAATATTTCCAAAGGACAGAAAAACTTTTAGGGGTAAGAAAATATAGCGCCACAAAAATACAGGGAGTAAAAAATTTCGTAATGAAAAAAGTAGGTAGTATTAATTTTTGGGGTTACAAATTTTAGGGGCACATACAAGTATCTTATTTTTGAGCGGCAAATAAAGCATCTTGAAAAACACAGGGCGCAAAAACCACTCTGAAAAATGTAGGCCAGAATGAGATATGAGCAATTTGAAGGAGAATCGTCAGTTTCACTGATTTGCATAACCGATTCGGCTGCCTGACTCTCAGGAGACTATTTCGGAATGACGATTCGAGTTGGCCAAATGAGATGTGAGTGATAGCAGAAAAGCATATTAAAAAGTATCACAACAGTTTATATAGCTGAAAAATTCATGTCGGTAGTGGGTAAAGGGGGGGCAGTCTCCCCAAGTCCGGTTTTCCGGCAAAAGTCCAGCAGCGGATTTTTTGGGGACCTGAAAACCCACTGTTGGGTTCCACAAAAGTAAAGAAACTTTCAGCACAGACAAACGGGTATACAATGTGCAGCACCAAAATTGGGTTTTCGCCTACCATAGAAGCCAAAACTGGGTTTTTATAAGGCTTAGAAACCCAAAACAGGGTTTTCGGTTACTTTTAGACCATACAGGGTTTTAGCTTATTTTGAAATCTTAAACATGGTCTTTATTAGAGTGCGAACAATACCTAAAAAACCCAATACCCCAATACCCAATACCCAATACCAATACCTGAGACCCTCAATACCCCAATACCCAATACTTGTGTAGCTGGGCCAAAAATTTCATTTCAGTGGTCAGGTACATTCTAGTTGTGTACACAAGATTTTGGAACCGCAATAAAAATTTTTAAGAGGCTGGTTGGGCCGCTGCCCAAGCAGGGCGAGAAAATTTTGAAAAATTATAGCCTTTCAGAAAGCATTTAGAAGCCGTTTAGGCGAAAAATTAGCAGAAATTAACGGTTTTGGTACTTAATATTTCGTAATTCAGTCGCGATTTTTTTCCTAACTCGGCCGGAAATTGTGTGCACCACGGCAATAGCCATGATGGGTACGGTGCTAGTACATTACGGTAACATTAATGTCACCATTTTTATTTTAGAAAAGAACAGAGAAATTAATTACTGGTGTAGCAGCGCTTAGAAAAGCGTACACTTTAGGAAATTCTACTAACGTTTAGTTGATTAGGCTGTCCATAAACGATGACATTTCAGAGGGGGAGAGGGGGTCGGCTGAAATGCGAGGATAATAGACGACACACCAGGAGGAGGAGGGGTTAGCAAAGAGCGACGTCGCTTTTTTCGGGATTTCAGAGAACTTTGATTGTATTATTTTCAATTTAAGTACATTCTGTCAAAGGTTTCTACAATGCGGAAAAGCTTCCCAGAGTGTTGTAGGGATTTATTCTATTGATTGCGCAGTATGCTAACAAGAAAACATGACATTTCTGGATGTACTGTACTTTTATCGGGAGGGGGTAAACCGAAAACGACGTTGCCTTAGGGGAGGGGATCCACAAGAAACGATACAAGGCGATTTTGGGGAGAAGGGGCTCCGAAAAATTTGAACGACGTCATTTATGGATGGCTCCTTAACGCGAAAACAGCTTACTAAACCGAATCATCGATCAACTTTTTCGATATTTTTCAGATCAATTTTTCAGGTCAACATCGATCTTTCTCTATTTTTAACTGTCCAATTTAGTATTGGGTATTGGGGGGTAAAAACCCCAATACCCAATACCTGGAAAACACCCCAATACACCCAATACCCAATACCCAACACCAGTTCGCACTCTAGTCTTTATGCTTTTTAGAAGCCCTAAACAAGGTTTTTTAGGTTACTTTTAACCCTGATTAACGATTTTAGGTTGCTTTCAAAGCTTAAACAGGGTTTTTCTAAGGCTTAGAAATCCTAAACATTGTTTTAGTTGGTATGGCCAATGGTTTTCAAAAATTCACGCTACAGCAAAAAAATTTATGCTAAAACCGCCGATAACATGACCGGATGCGATAATTTACGCAAAAAACCGCACTTGATTCCATGAAAAATTAGAAAAATGCGATCTAAAACATCCGTCTGCGAAGAAGTTTTGTTTTGTCTGGCGCACTTGGTACCATTTTTAGTTACGGGCAACAGATTTGAATAACTGGCGCTACAAGCAAAAATTTATGCTGAAACGGCAATAGCATGACGGGATGCAATTATTTACGCAAAAAACCGCACTTAATTTCATGAAGAATTGGAGAAATGCGGGTTCAAAACAGTCGCGTTGGTCAAATCGCGTAAATTAGTGTTTATAACTTGGTGGTCTGGTCGCGCCAGCGGTGGCTGATTTTCTATGACGCGAGTTACGAAGGTGCAACCAACTTGATTGTTTAAAATCTACTAGAAAGATGTGAATATTCGTCGCACAGCTAAATAATGCCAAAAAGTATGATTGCAAGTGTTGGGTACAATAAAAGCCAGAAATGGCGAAATTTAAGGGTTACAGAAACTTGAACACCGCTTGTGGGGTTAACGGAAAAGAGCAGAGAGCAAATTCTTATATAATTCGAAAGTCTGAAGTCCACTGTACACGCAACCGATTGAACATCTTGCGCCGAATTCGACGTTTTTTCACAAGAACGAGGAACATGAAAATAATCCACGAAAATGCACATTTTCAGTAGTTAAGAAAGAATCAAATTTGTGGGGACCATGCGGAAAGTGCGGAAAGAAAAAAAGCGGTGCTATATGGGTAAGGAGTTGCGCTGATTTTAAATCCGGTTGAACAAAATTTGAATCAACTCTCCTTTTAACAGAAAATGGCCATTGAAAAACGACGAATTCAGTTTTCCAGAGGAAAATGCCCTTTAACGGCCGAATTATGATTCAAAATGCATCTTATTCGATAGCTCACACTATGTTTCTTATAAATACATCACATCCCCTATCAATAACGGAACACAAAAAAGTATTTGCGCTTGAAGTTGCAAAAACCGTTTTTGGACCACTTCTTGGCTGTGATTTTGTATTTTCTATTCCGCGCAGCGCGAACGTGCTTTGGCCATCCCTAGTTTTAGGTTGCTTAGAAACTACTGTAGTGTTGTTATAATACCAAAATTTCCGTTTGACTATGACTATGACTACCGTTTGAGTACAATAACCAGGTAGTCAAATTTGACTACGATGAGCACTGTTTTGACTACAGAGAAACAGAAGCCAAATTGACATTTTCTGCCAAATAAAAAATCATGTTTCAGTCACCAAACGTCAGCCAGAAAAGCTTGTGACTAAATCAATAAATCGTTTATCCTGAAATAAACAGTAGTTAACCGCTAAAAAGTATCACAGAATCGTTCTTTTCTCAAATTTGCATTGTAAAACAAAAACAACATGCTTGGCAAACAGCGCCGTAAAAATAGAATAAAACGCTGTTTTTGTGTGTGCAGCTAAGAAATTTTTTTACTTCTCTCTAACTAAAAAGTGTATTCTACTGTATGTCATAATTTTAATCCTGATTTGGTGGAACACTGCAGAACTTGCATCCTGCAGAGATTCACTGACTAACCCTTCATTGTTTCACAATTTTATAGAAAACTTTGTTTGGTGTTCTATAGTGCTTAAAAATGTTTTAAGGTTGTAATATATTTTTGTTGTAAACCGGAAAAAGGTTAAAATACGCTTGAAAAGCCTGCCTCTTATAACAAAACGTAGTCATAGTCAAACGGTTTGACTACGTGGTCTTCGTATGAATACATATTTATGGTAACGAAGGTAGTCAAACTTTGACTTTGACTACCTATCTGTTTGACTGCGATATCACAAAAGTATTAACTATGACTTTGACTTTGACTGGTAGTCATAACAACACTATTAGAAAGAAACCCTAAACAGGGTGTTCTGGTTTACTTTTAAACCCTAAATAATGTAGGGTTTTAGACTACTTTGAAACGCAAAACAGGGTTTTTAGGTTACTCTCAAGCCTTGACTAGGGTTTTCAGGTTACTTTTAAGCCCTGCGTTTTAGGTTAATTTGAAACCCTAAACAGGGTTTTATCACTTGTTAGTTAAAAGTAAGGATGCAAATGATATCCGGTATTATTTGGTATTATTCGGTATTTTTTGAGAAATGGTATTATTTTTTGGTATTTGGTATTTTTGTATACCAAGTAATACCGTATAATAACAAATAGTTTGAACAACAGAATTACTTCAATTTTCAGCTAATAAATCAGCTTCTTTTGCGATCGTGGACTTTTTACAACATTTGAGCTCATTTTCCTCTTTGTTTTCTTGTTCAAAACAGCAACAAAACAAAAGGGATTAGAACTGCTTAGTAATTCGTTTTTTGTTCCTTCTGGCAGTTGCCGTTTCGCATCCTGTGCCGTTGTTCTTGTCGCACTTCTTTTCCTACCGATTCTCCCGGTGAAAGCAGCCGACGTAGCAACTAGGATCTTTATGCCAAGGCACAAACGAACCTTCAACAATACCAGATCACAGTAAATGCTGGCCACAACACACGCTGACGCAAGAGAGCAAACGAGAACCAACCGCAAGGCAAGTGCGCCGGGAGAGAAAGTGATTGTATTTATGTAAACACAGCACTGGCTTTGCGTCAGGCCCTGTGTTACACACAAAGCTACAGACTAGGCGCGGCCAACTTGACAGACGGCCGGCCGAGCCGATCGATAAATCTAGACTAGACGGCCAATACACAAGACAGCATGTACGTACCACACAAGCATGTACGTACAGGCTGCTACATATCACTTAGTTACTTGTGCTCTCAGCACTAAATTCTATAATTCGATTGACTATTTGACTAGCCTGGGTAACTGAAACATGGTAAATCCCTGAAAATGTCGATTTGGCTCTCTTTCAAAAAGTAGTCAAAGTAATCAAACCAGTGGTCATAGTAGTCAAATGGTTTGACTACGATATAGTCAAATTTGACTACTCTTGTATTGTACTCAAACGGACGGTAGTCATAGTCTTAGTCAAACTGAAAATTTGGTATTGTAACACTATGTAGTTTCTAAGCAACCTAAAACAATATTTAGGATTTCTAAGCCTTACAAAAACCCTGTGTAAGGTTTGAAAGTAACCTAAAATCCATAATCAGGGTTAAAAGTAACCTAAAAAACCTTGTTTATGGCTTCTATTCTAAGCAGCATAAAGAAGACCCTGTTTAGAATTTCAAAATATACTAAAAGCCACTGTTCACCGCCAAAAATTTTCGCAAACCCACGTTTGGACCCCCAAAAAGGTCGAAAAACCCACTTTCGACTTGGTCCCAAAATCCTATTTCGGATTTGAAAAAGGTCCCCCCCCCCAAGGAAAACCCAGCGACATGAATGAGCTGAAATCGCTACATTACAATCAGGAGGAAAATCGTCAGCCTCACTGATTTCCACAACTGAATTGGGCGTTTTTTTGAATATGTCGTAGCCGGGGAGGAAACCAGTCGCGGAGGTAACCCAGACCTTGAGCAGCCTTTGGTTTCCGCCGCGCCTAGCAGCTAAGGTAACCACTTATCGCGGCCCGGATTAGTACTTAGAGTGAGCCGCTGGGTGTCCCCGGATATGTTGATGAATAAAGCGTCGTACAATGCATTTATAAACAACATAATCAAACAAGCTTATTTGGAAACATTTCAACACAAGCCAATTTGTGGGTGGCATTTTGTTCCACACTAATACCCACCTTTCAAACACCTACTGTACACGTCTTGTTTTGACAACCACTTTTACACTTGCAAAGAGAAGCGCCGGTTTGCTTGATATAGGACGTTTCAGCTCGAAATGCTCCCACCAAAGACACTGTGCTGCTCTCAGGAGCCTGTAGAACGGAATTCGGTACTGGAGTACTGAGGGGAATTACTTGGTCGATGTGGAACTTTTGACTAACCGTGCCAGCTGCCGTTTTCAGAGTAACGGTGTCACCGCTTCGAGATGTAACAGTTGCAAGCAGATTTCTTGGACACACATTTGAACGATCGATTCTCGGAATCTTCACTGCAACAGCATACTGTTTTCCACAATTTCGTCGTTTCTGGCCTCTTGCGTTTCTGGACGTATTTTAACTTCTGGGCTAGTCTGTCCTTATGGTAGGGCAAAAACGACTTGAGCCGGTGTTTTATCTGGTCGACAGAGAGTCCGAGGTGAGAGGTGGCATCGCACTTATTCCAGGCCACATAAGAACCGGGCATCAGTGGTTCATCCTCCGAAACTGTAGCGTCCTGCAAAACTTCGACAATCTCAAAGCAAGACTGCTGTTCTGACAGTTGAACACCGTGTACAATTCGTCTGTCTGCCATCTCAAAGCCAATTGCCACTCCCTTGGGTTTAGGATCACGTTGAATTGAAGCAACAAGTGTAGGGCTCTTTCTTCATTCGACTCAGAAATTTCGCCACCTCCCAAGTCTTTCCACTCGTTTTCATCAGACGTCTCGTCAACAAACGGAATGGTCACGGCCGTACAGTGTTGCAGTACAGGCGGACCTTCTCATTCACGGCCTCAACGTCCATGTTGATGTCAACGATTGGTAGACGATGGTAACGCCCTTGTGTTGGCCGCTTTCTGGTTACCTCCGCGGCTGGGCGAGGGCCGCCGCGGAGGTAACCAAAGGCTGCTCAGGGCCTGGGTTTCCTCTGCGGCGGGTTTCCTCCCCGGCTACGACAAATACACTTCGCTGAAGATCAGTCGTATTCGTGCGCCAACCGAGAGTGGCAGCTGCATGGCCGAAGCGGTGCGGCGATCTGGGAGGCAGTGAAATTTAGACCTGGAGAGTGGAGACTTGAAGCGGGGTACCGTACCAGTAGTTAATCGATTTGAATTCGGCGCAAGTTCGGAACGTTACGGCGCCGTTTCGGTTACGGTACGGTGCGGCTCACACACTCGCCCTGCTCGTGCAGATTAGGGTTTGCCATTATTGCCAGCCGATTTGCGGCCCGTTCGCTCCCAGGTCTTAGTTTAATGCACGGCGCGCCGATGTAATTGCTCAGCGGCCGCGAGATCAGGCCCTCGCTGCGAGAGAAAGGCGCGCTATTTAAAGCAGAATGGCAGAGATAGGGAACTGGCATGCCGAATAAATTAAAGCAGACGGCAGAGATAGGGACTGGAATAAATAATCCATCGCCGCCGGTCAATTTGGAGCAAACACTGACCTCAGAGATGATTGACACTAGAGTAGTGTTTCCGATTAAATTAAAATTACATAACAAAATTAACCGACCAAAATCACCGAGTAAATAGCAATTTAATAACAAATTAAATTTCTCGCGATGACTGTCAAACAAATTAAAATTATATTAAATTTCGTAAAATTGGCCTAGAAATTTGATATAAATTTGCTTGGTTTCGCAGCTTCACTAACCAAATTCTGGCTACAAAACGGTCCAAGATAACCTTGTTCATGCTTATAGCAAAGATAACAGCTCATTAAATGCTAACTTGTAGACCATTTTGCTGCCATCTGAAGAAAGGTCAACTCATTCTGGTCGGACAACCCAGGTTTTGAGTTGTTTCCTCAGGAATTGAGTATTGATTTTAGCAAATTTATATTTAATTCATATCAAATAACAAATTTGCATCAAATTAAATTTCAGAATTTGGGTACCAAGCAAATTAATAACAAGTTATTTTCTTCTGAAGGCTGAGCAAGCAATTTAATAGTTATTTAATTTCAAAATAAATTTACTCGGAAACACTACACTAGAGGTCAATAGCCTGTGACCGGTTAAATGTGGAAAGTAATCTGGTCTGTTAGTGTGAGGATGGCTGACTTTAGGGCGGCAAAATTTTCGCGTAAGCCTGAGATAGGAGTTTTATGTTTGTATGCTCCGCTGGAAACGGAAAGTCCTACTGTTTTTCAAAGAAAGATGTACTGAAGTCTGGCTGGAAACTCGGTATGCTTGTGTTGGCTGCAAACGCGTTCAAAGAAAGATAGTTGAAAACAAAGTTGCGATTGTCAAAGTCAGCAACGATCGAATAACCAAAGACCCGCTGCCAGTGTCTGCTCTGACATAGAGAACAGGTTGGATTTGCCTGAACAATACGAATGAATGGCTAGAGCTTCACATTGCACTCCAAAGTCAACCAACAACACGTTGCGTTCGCATTCATGGCGCGCAAAACGGTAGAAGCATACAGCAAAGTCTTTAGAGCTCTCCAACATGGCGCGGTCTACCATAGCCGAAATCGATTCGAAGATTCTGAATTACATGGACAGAGCAGACGGTCAGTAAAATTGCTGTGCTGTACGTACTTTACGTAACTATTTATTGTTTGTTTCAATACCCGTACGTATATTTAGTTACACACTATATATACACTGTTAGATTTTTATTGTTGCCACAAAGGTTAAGGAACTCTGTTAGTTGGTGAGTGGTTTCGCATCTGTCAGCTTTCAACATTTCTTGGGTGATTTCGTCAATTCCTGGTGCTCTTCCACTTCTCGTTTGTTTCAAGGGTTCAAGGTCTGAAGAATGGCACCATGGGACACTGATCCCTATATGGAAAGGCAAGGGGTCCAGAGAAGACTGTAAAAACTACCGTGGAATTACCCTACTGTCAAGTCCAAGCAAACTGTTAGCCCGAATCATCCTTAATCGTGCACTTCCACACAGACATGGGCTAGCCATACATGTAACAGGGGGTCTGGGGGGGGTCTGCCCCCCACCCGACTTAGGCCAGACCCCCCCCGGATGGGGACCCCCCCCCCCCCGAGACGATTTCACCGCCCCCCCCTCCGATTTTTCTGGCAAGCAAATTTTCGAGCAAATTTTTGCAATTTTTTACATTTTCACACACAAAAATTGCCAAAATCGCCTGCAAAACAGCACTTTTTAGCTGTATTTCAGCCCAAATTAGCGATTTTTGGCGATTTTTAGGCCAAAAATTGCGATTTTTCTCGATTTTTGAGCGTTTTTTAGTGCCCACCACCCTCCCCCAAAATTTTGACTTTGGCTCAGACCCCCCCCGGCCGGCGCCAGACCCCCCCAACCCCCCCCTCCCGCCATCGGCGGATGACCTGTTACATGTATGGGGCTAGCATTTCGGCTGATGGGGGGTATACGCCTATTCCAGGCATATTTTTATCATAATTTTCTATACAAAATTCTTCCCAAAAATTCCTGATGGGGGGTAGCGGCCGGCTGATGGGGGGGTAGATCAGAGCCTGATGGGGGGCCAACTCCCCCTCAGCCCCCCTTTGCCCATGTCTGCTTCCACACCTTTTGAAAACAAGGAGGACAGAGCAGGCCGGTTTCACCCCTGGAAAGTCAACTATTGACCAGATTTTTTCACTGCGCCAGATTGTGGAAATTGGAAGAGAATTTCGGAGACCACTGTACATGGCCTTTATTGATCTACGGCAAGCTTTTGATTCGATCGACCGAACAAGACTGTGGAGAATACTTGAGCTGATTCAAATCCCGGACAAATTGAGAAGCATGATCAGAGTGTTATACCAAAACCCCAAAGCAGCAGTACGAGCATGTGCCAGCGAATCAGAAAAATTCGAACTTCAGACCGGTGTAAGGCAAGGATGTGTGATAGCGCCAACCTTATTTAATGCAGCCATTGACTACGCCATGAGGAATGTTGAAACAGCCACACAGGGCTTTTGCATTGGCCAACACAAGCTGACAGATCTAGACTTTGCTGATGACATAGTCTTCTTTTCCCACTCCCTACAAAAACTAGAGCTCGGATTGTACATGATCAGTGATGAATTTGAAAAGCTGGGACTGACCATAAACTGGGAAAAGACTGAGCTTATGGCAGGAGACTACCTCAACCCCAACCTTACCTGAATATACATGGACACCAGGTCAAATTCACCAAGGATTTCAAGTACTTGGGATCAGTGATATCAGCCAGTGGTACGTGTGTGAACAGGATATTGACCGAAGGATTGCGACTCGTCGAACCAAAATGTCAGCACTGTACAAGCCACTATGGGCAAGACGAGACATTTCGCGAATAACCAAGATGCAGATTTACCAAGCGGTAATAGCCTCCTCATTGCTGTATGGCGCTGAAACCTGGGCACTGACTAAAAGAGACGCACAGAAACTAGATGTGTTTGACAATCAGGCGCTGAGACGAATCGAGCAAGTGCAATGGTTTGACTTTGTAAGGAATGAAGAGATTCGGAGGCGAACCAAGCAGCCATACGCATCCAAATTGGCCCAGATAAGCAGACTAAGATGGTATGGACACCTGAAACGCATGCCTCCAGACGCAACCCCTAGGCTGCTATATGAACACCAGTGGCGAGAGCTTGGCTGGAAAAGACCGCTTGGGCGCCCAAAAACCCACTGGAAAGATACAATCCAAGATGATCTGCAAGAGATACGCGCAAACCCTGAAAACCGACAGCAGTGGAAGCGGGATCTGCACTCATTGAGGCTCCGCAACGCCCCGACCTAGGGGAAAGCGAATTAAGTCAAGTAAGTCAAGATTTTTATTGTGTACAAAACGAAGAGAATTATGATTATCTGAATTTGCATATATAAGCATAATTATAACCGTTCGCGTCGCGCCGGGCTCGCTACAGTGTGCGCTGCATGTGTTGCCCTGAGCCCCGACACTTAGTTTAATGCGCGCGCACCAGCAACGCACGCGCTCAAGCAATCTGGCTGGACCGAATGGGCCGCAGATCCAGGGTGCGTCGTTGGTATCTCCCGATCAAAGTGGCCCACTGTTTAGGCGGTCTGTACCAATGTGGTCCAAATTCAATTTCAGATTGTTTCAGCTTCTGCAATGCTGTGAAGTGAAACAGCGTCTTCTTTAAGCACATACACATGACCTGATGTAGCAAACCGAAGATTTGGATTAACCTATTCCTTGTTTGGCAAAAGGCCGTTTTCACTTCGTTCCCGTATTCCTTGAGGTGGCTAGAGAAAGAGAAAGAAGGTGAGAACGAGAGTGATGAGGCGAAAGAGCAGTAAGATAAAGAGGAGAAATAGGTTGAAGAGGACGATGAACAGGAGGAGAATGAGTAACAACTTCGTTGTAATTCGTGCATTTGCTTAGCAGTTGTTCCTTAGGTCCGGTTTTTGTCGACCTAATTTAGATTGAATTGAAATCACCGTGCTAACGCAATCCATTAAGCGAAAATGGTCCAGAAGCATTGTTAAGAATAGCATTTACGGTGTAGTCAATCGTATCTTTTGGAATCACCAACATAGTTGAACAACTGAGAATCCGCAGTCCCTAAACACCACAGATAGCCAACACACGGTGAACACATGGAGAACACAAAAAAGACAAACACAAACGTTGAGCTTTTCTGTTCCTCTGTACTGTATCGGTTCTCCCCAAAAAAGGACTGTGGTGATTCCGAAACAGTTATACAGGAAAAGAAGGTTGCCGACGAAGTTAACAGACAGACAGAAGTGCCACACCGGGTAGGGTATGAAATGAATGTTGAAATGAACGGACAGACCGCCCCAATACAGCAAGCAACCGGTTATAAAGAAAAGCAAACGTTGAAAAAACGTTGCCGGATTTAGAGTGCATTCCCGGATCAGTTGGAAAGCGTGCTGTCTTGCTACTGGTGGAAGACGGACACTGTTGGTGTTGAGCGCAGTTAGCATCTGATGGCGTCTATAGCATAACATAGAAAGCTGTGAGAAACACACAAACGGACTCGTACAACAAGCAACAGTGGTGACTTCCTCGTGTGAGTTTGATTTACGTACCGAGAATTTCAAGCAGTAAACACAGACATAAAAAGCGGTTTCTTTGTTATCCGCACTGCTGAATCAGGGTTGTTCGGTCTAGAGTAAACCCTAAAATTTCTGTTACTTCACTTCTTAGAGCATTCTGCATGCATTCGTGAAACCGAAAAAAGTAAAAGGCCCAGCAAAATCCATGCAATGAAAGAAACAAGCAATATAGTTATGAAGGAATCTGAAGCTCTGTCACTTGGGCAGCAGTAAATTTCCAATGTTTAGAGACAAATTATTTCATCATGAAATTACCTGTTGTGCCTGCATTTTCTTCTTGCGCTTGGTCAAGAACGCATGAACTGTTACGTTTGTGACTCTGAAGCCCAACAAACACGAAATTGCGTCAGCCAGGTCTCTTTCCGACAGAATCTTCGTATTGAATGATTAGCTGTGGTATTTCTTTTTGTTCCCAAGGAACGCCGAAAATCACGTCTTTGGACGACCACGGCCACGACGTTTCATTTTAGACAATCAGCCAAATAAACTGGAACTACTTACAAATCTTCCCACTACAAAAAGTCTGAAAAAAGGTTTGCACCAGCACACGTGAAGAATCAGTCAGGATTTCCAAAAATAAATGGAATTTTTGTTGTTTAGACGTTTCAGGCGTTGACAGACCGCAGAAGCGATCGCAAAATAAATCTAACGGGCCAACTAAATTTTGTTCGATTTGCTAAATAAATCTATCGCCTGCTAAATAGTGCTAAGTATTGATACGGAGATCACCGGGCCGGGCCGCACCACCAGACCCAGCTGTGTACAGTAAAGTGCATTTTGCGCGTTTAATCGGCTTAGAGACAACCAACATGTAGATCTTCTTTCTTTCTAGTTTACTGATATGTCAACGAAGCAGCTTGCGGGATTGGAAAGTCTGGACCCCGAAACGAAACTGCTTTTGATGCAGGAGTGCAACGTGCTTCTAGAGTGCAAGTAGGAATACAGCAGGCTGTGCCAAAGCTTGATAAGACTGACGGTGTGTTTAGAGCATGCACAGGCCAATTTCGATCACCCAGTGATTTATTGCGGCACAAAAAGACTGATTGTCCCTGTCCTGACACTCGGGCCTCTTGCTCAACCACTGCTGAAGGTCTGTCCATACCCCTATCCCGTGCATGCATGTAACAGCTCTGGGCCGACCTGGGGGACGGGGATATGCTTGAGCTTATGCTGGAAAGTGCAAGAATTTGCGAAATTCGGAAATTTCAAAAACAAATTAGTTAAAAATGGAAAATTTTCCTTTTGCAATCGTTACCGCAAATGTTCATGAAAGAAACGACTTGAAATTTGGGAAATATCTCTAAAAGGCGGAGAATTTTATGGGTTATAATAACTTCTGATTAATAATAGTTTCTGAGCAAATCTGAATATCACGAAGATCTGTTTGTTGGACAGCTTATTTGCAAAAAAACACTGTTCTGCTTTTTCGCAAGACTGACTCAATCTTGATTCAGGAAATTTTAACACCAAAATTCCATGCTCTTTTATAGATAGTGTGTAAGTAGTTTATCGTTAGGTAAGGTTGTCTAGTTTAAGACTCTGTTCCAACGGAACTTCACGACAGTGGGTGTGCAGACTTGGAGCCAACCTATTCAACTTCGCCCGCTACTTGTTCGCAACAGCAATTTCAGGTTCGTTTCAGTCTTATTTTTTCAAAGATTTTGCATCCCAATTATGGAAATTTTTTGTACATATAACAGCTCATTCGCCTTCAGTAGGAAGGACATGGGCCTTTAGGGTCTGCACCGGTAGAAACAAACAATTTTTTCCATTCAGCGCAATTGAACGAAAAAGTTTGCAGAACCGTTGCCAGCCCACAAGCACGAATTTATATCTAAATCTCTGACTTGGCCTCTTACAGTGCATGGCGGGAACAAAATACGCATGGGGTAGGGTAGTCAACGACTGGAATATTGCGGTTGGCGGTCGGTGTTAGTTTGGGTTTAGGAAGAACACGAACAATTTCAGTTTGACGGACAGGTATTTTGAGCCAAATTTTGGATTAAGAGCGAATTTTAGTCAGGCATTTCAGTGTCTGAACCTGTAATTGATATCCGCTGGACAAGCACGAAATTTTCTGCTAGTGCAAGTTTGCTTCTGCTTTTTAGAGATCTCAGGAGAACCAACCGATCAGTGAAAGCTCGAATGCAACTGAATCACCAACTGGTATGTATGGGGATTTTTCTAATTCTGGTTAACTACTACACACAACTATAGCAGTTTTAGTGTCTGAAACTAGGGATGCAAATGGTATCCGGTATTATTTGGTATTATTCGGTATTATTTGGTATTTTCTAGGTATTTGGTATTATTTGGTATTTGGTATTTTTTTATACCAAACGATACCAAATAATACCAAATAGTTTAAATAACTAAACAGTTAACTTTTAAGCGATAAATTCTGCATATTTTGCGACTGTATACCATGTCAGAGATCTTCTGTTCAAAGTTTTCTCTGTATTTCTAATTTACTAAAAGTTTAACAATGCAGATACGCAGAACAAGACGTCTCTTTACCGTTTCTGAGCAACAAAACAATAAAGAGTTCTGACCAGTTTAGCTTATAACAAACAACCATTCATGGAAAATTCTCAAAAAGTGGGAGGGCCCCCCATGAAACGACGCAAGGCGATTTTGGGGGAAGGGGGGTCCGAAAAATCGGGATTTTGGTACGACGTCGTTTATGGACGGCCCCTTTATCGAGACCGAGCCTAGACCGCAAACGTCACAACGTGCTTGCCCATTTCCCGAGTAAGTGAAAAGCCATCAAATTCTGCTCGTTTTCTTCCTCGGCATGACTTGATTTCTTTCAGATGCAAAAAAAAACTCTTCCAGTGAGGCAAAACTTATACTTTTTGGTTTTTTTTTCAGCAAAAATATGTGACTTTGCGCTCATTCCAAACAGCTAGCGACCTGTTTATCAACTATTTGGAATTATTTGGTATAGAAAATACCATCTAGTATTTGGTATTTGGTATTTTTTATACCATTTGCATCCCTATCTGAAACGCTGAAAAAATTGTAGAAATTTTCTGCAAAAAATTGTAGAAATTTTCTGCAAAAATTTCTTTGACAGAAAAGTCGGAAAAATCGTCTCCTGGGCATACATGGGCCGGGGGGTAAGGGGGGTATACCCATCCCCCTCGGCCGGCCATACCCCCCTCCCCCACCCACCCCCCCTCCCAGAGGGAGGAAATTTTCGCTTATTTAAGGCAAAACAGGCGTTTTTTTTTGCCTTTTTTCGGGGGGACACCCCCCCCCCCCCGAGGTCTCAACCCCCCTACCCCCCCCCTCCGGATTTTTTTGGCCCATGTATGCTCCTGGGAGGGAGGGTCTGCTGGCCTAAAGTCGTGTGGGGACAAACTCTGCGGATCCCTCCTGTTACATGTATGTACAATGTGCCTTTCTTTCCCCAGCACCTTTTCAACACGTAATCTAACCGTAAGCCAAACAATGATAGTATAGTACCCCTCCCCTCCTCACAGCAAACTCAGCACGACAAAAAAGATCAAAGTACCGATAAATAGGGCATTCTAGTGAGTGAGTGGTTGGTGTTCCTTCTACTACCGGCACAAGCAGCTTAAAGATGAGGCACTTTTTTCTTAATATTTTACTCATTTAGTTCGTGACGCTAATAGATGTACAGTCAATATAGAGTTTGAGTATAAACCATACATGTAACAGGTCATCCGCCGAATGGGAGGGGGGTTGGGGGGGGGTTTGGCGCCGGCCGGGGGTAGTCTGAGCCAAGATTTTGGGAGGGGGTAGGGCACTAAAAAACGCTCAAAAATCGCAATTTTTGGGCTAAAAATCGCCAGAAATCGCTAATTTGGGCTGAAATACAGCTAAAAAGTGCTGTTTTGCAGGCGATTTTGGCAATTATTGTGTCTGAAATTGTCAAAAATTGCAAAAATTTGCTCAAAAATTTACTAACCAGAAAAATCGGAGGGGGGGTTGGCGTGGCCTAAGTCGGGTGGGGGCAGACCCCCCAGACCCTCTGTTACATGTATGGTATAAACCGACAATAAAATGTCCTACTATTAGGGATAGCCGAAGCACGTTAGTGCGGCGCGGAATAGAAGTTTACAAAAACAGCCAAAAAAGTGGTGTCTTATTTTTCATGGAATCAAGTGCGTTTTTTTGCGTAAATTATCATATATGGTTATGTTATCGGCGGTTTTAGCATAAATTTTTGCCGTAGCGTGAATTTTTGTCATACCTACTACTATTGGTACTTTTATTTTTTCCCATCATGGTTTGTATTTAGTTTACTCGGAAGAGATAGACCATACATGTAACTGCCCCCACCCGACTTAGGCCAGACTCCCCCCCGAGACGATTTTTCCCACCCACCCCCCTCAGATTTTTCGGGCAACAAATTTTTTGAGCAAATTTTTGCAATTTAAAAATAGTCAAAATCGCCAATAAAGTAGTACTTTCAACTGTATCTCAGCCAAAATTAGCGATTTTTGACGATTTGTAGCCGAAAAGCATTTTTTAGTGCCCAACCCCTCCCAAAATTTAGGCTCAGACCGCAACTCCCTCCCCCCTTCGGCGGATGACCTGTTACATGTATGAGATAGTCTGTGATTGTTTGGCAGAGGGACTGGGCGAGAGAGTGCAGCGACAGGCTCGGGTGGATCTGAGGAGACGTCTCTGTCTGGAAGCTCAGTGCAAACGCAGTCGAGCCCCATTCAAAGACCTGCCGGCACTGGCCAATCACGTGTCAGTCACCCATCCAATCAGAGGCGAGGGGGGCCGTATCATCCGGCAGTGTCTCTACTGTCAGCTGTCGTTTCCAACACTCTCCAGATTCCTCGACCACTTCTTCAGCCACGCTCAAAACGTACCTTCCTTTGGAGTCGTTTCCCTTCCTTTTCCCAACCTAATGGATACAGAGTCCCCAGAAAATGATAACATCTCTTTTCGCTGACTCTCCCGCAGCTTTCGATACAATTGGTCGAAATTTGAAGCAAAGGTGCTAAAGTATGGGCGGTTTTGTGTGTTAAAGCTTGACCCGATCTTGAAAATTTCAAGTACAGTACGGATAAAAAAACGTCCCAACACTTTTTTTTACCTTCACTCTAATGTTTCGCTCCAGGTCAGGTCTTTGTCAATAATTTGGCTCAGATTTTCAGCAAATTTACACGAAATCTGGCTACAAATGGTGCAAGTCTTGAATCAAAGCACTGAATCAAGACAGATTTTAGGAGCAGGAACAGGAAGTGTGATAAATGAATGAACCTGATATTTATCACATCATAGAAACCTTCCCTATGTTGTTTTTCAGAAATAGAAAATCTTCAAAATCCTTATTTTATTGGTTTTACGAAGAAAGGTCACATTTAGCCACGTTTTCTCAAATGCCCCAATTTTATTGCCCTTTCAGCTACAGGCATACATGTAACAGCTCCGGGTCGACCTGGTGGAGGGGTAGGGGTTTCCTCAGGTGGGAGGTCGAGGGGGTTTCGCCCAGAGGGTAGTCCCTAATTTCAAAAAGCTCCAGAACGCCTGGGAATGCGTTTTTTTTCAGTAAGGACGCTAAAAATCTCACTATTTTCAGCTGTCAAATAGCGTTTGAGAGCTAAAAACAAGCAAAAAATGACAAAAAGGCTTCCAAAAACACCGATTTCTCTTAAATATCACCAGTGGAAAGCCAAATTCGGTTCCCAAAGGCTTTTCAAGCGAATTTTAGGCTAAAAATTGGTGATTTCTGAGCCAGTTCGTTAGTACTGAGAGCCACTAGTAGTACGTACTTGTATTTTTGGGTCGGGCGGGTGAGGGGGTTGGCCTTTCCAGCTAGGGGGTAACCCCCCAAACCCCTTAGTACATGTATGCTTGCACCACCCTGGTGCCAGACATGGACTAGCATTTCGGCTGAGGGGTGGTTAATTTTCACATCCTGAGATGAAGCAGGACTATTAGGCGACGCCGATTAGGCGATTTAGCGGGACTATTAGGCGACGGTACTATTAGGCGACAGGAATAATTTTTTTCGATAAGTCCGTGCGGCAACTAGAGTTGTAAAAAAATTTTTTTTGAAAGCCAAAAAAAAGCTTTTTTTATGAAAATTTTTCATTTCGACATTTTTTTTTCAAAATTTTTTCCTAACATGAAATATAGCTTGTAGGAGATGCAAGGATGCATCAGAAGCAACTTTAGATACAAAAGCTGATGCTTTGGTTCAAACATAGTGTTACAGCCTGAGAGTCGACATTCTACCTGAAGCATTGCTCACAGAGTGGCTGCTGCCCTTCAAAACCTATTTTTAGGCTTAGAATAGGCATGAAATTGGTAAAACTGCACTGCTAATGTATATTTGAGGCTAAATTCAGCGATTTTCCCCCAAAATTTCCATACTGTGAATAAAATAAAAAATTTTCTAAATGGGCCTTCAAAAAAAAGCTATTTTTTTAAAAAAAACCTTTTTTTAAAAAAAAAGAGCCTAACAACACTAGCGGCAACATAGGTTACCACTAAATCATAGCAGAACAATGCAAACAGCACAACAGCAATTAAAACAAAGCATAACAAAAATAGGAAACTAATTTCAAGGGCTCATTAAAAAAATAAGTGCAACACCATGGATGGATAAATTCCAACTCACTGAGCACTCATTAAGTAGAGCATCCGGATTTATGCACATGTCGCCATTCATGGGCCGAGGGGGGGGTCGGGGGGTGCCCACACCCCAACTTGGGCTCAACCCCCCCCCAAACGCCCCCACCCACCCGCCTGAATCCGACTTTTGTCCCTGACTCACACGTCAAAATCGCCGCGACCCCCCAAACCGGCAGGCCTACCCCAAAATTTTCGAAGTTTGACTATCGCCAACCCATTTTTCCAGCCCGTGTATGCATGTCGCAGAGCATTTATAAAGCGCCAGATGGATGGACGCGCCGCATCAAATTCTCGCTGCGAAACTCTGTGAGCTGCTTCCGCAAAGTTATTGGTGCGATCGTCTGCATCCAGTGCGTTAATGAACATAGGAACCGGAAAAATAGGTGGCCGACCAGACGGCCGCTCGCGTGCTTGACGCAACCTGGGGAATAGGGCAAGTGCCAGAATCTGAGTTAGAAACAATCAGGTCAGGTGAATATAGCCGTTTTTATGTAGTTATAAGTTAACGAGTTATAAGATTAACCAGACATGATTTTAGTGCCACTTAGCCATGCATAGTTAAAAACAGCGCATTTAGGCTTACAGCTGAACATGGCCCTTGACTGATTCGGAAGGCCCGCCTAATTGGTACTATTATCTATTAATGTTTTTGTCGCCTAATAGTGCCATCGCCTAATCGGCATCGCCTGATCGGCGTCGCCTAATAGTACCGTACCGTCCTGAGAAGGGTAGCAGCGGTTACTTATTTTTCGCTAAAATAGGTTAAAATAAGCTATTCTGAGCGCTTTTACACATATAGGCGTACTTTTATCATAATCTTCTGTCAGAATTGTTTCTAAAACGCCTGAGGGTGGGAGGGGAAGCGGCGCCCGGCCTGTCGGGAGGGAGGTCAGACAGAGCACTAAAAAACACTAACAAATCGCTAATTTGTGCTGAAATACAGCTAAAAAGTGCTGTTTTGCAGGCGATTTTGGCATTTTTTTATCTAAAATTGTAAAAAAATCGCGAAAATTTGCTCAAAAAATTACTTGCCAGAAAAATCGTCTCGGGGGCGGGTCTGGCCTAAGTCGGGTGGGGGCCGGCCCCCAGACCCCCTGTTACATGTATGAGTAGATTTATCTGCTACGCTTTTCAGCCGAACAGATGCCCTGGCTTGCGGCACGCTCCCTCTAAAAGAGCTCAAGTGATCATTGTTGGGGCAGAGCCGCTGCCTCTGAGTGAACTTTGGAAGCGGCGACAACTTTCGCAGGCGGTCGGTGGAGACACCAGTAAAGCGATCGCTTTGATTCCTATTTCGTTGCTAGAGTCTAGGTTTAGAAGTGGTCAACGCGCATGGCTCGACTGTCAGACTTGCCAAACCTGTGCGCTGCACCGACCAACAGGTCTCCAGACTGCTCGAATGTACGTCAGGTTGGTCTGATATTTCACCATTCAATCTGTGATAATTTCGGCTGTTAAGCAGGTAAGAAGGCCAATTCGTCCCAAAAGCCGGCGTGTCCTCAACAAATCCGTAAGCAGATTATTATCGGCGCTGACATAGAACTACGAAAAATGCAAGCCACAGCGAGGACAGAAGGTGAAGTTTACACCTAAACCTAAGGTGACACCTAATTTACTTTTAATCCTAAACACCTAGAAGTTGAGCCATCTTCTTACATGGACCTGGAGTCCTTACCTACCGCCACCGAAATCTTAGCAATTTTTAAGGAAAACGGACAATTTTGCGACCATGTTTGACGTTTTCAGAAATCGACTTACCCCTTAGCGAGACCACCGCCAGGCACCCTCGTACATGTAACAAACAGGTCATCCATCCGCCGATGGGGAGCGGGTTGGTTGTCTGACGTCGGCCTAGGGGAGGGTCCGAGCCCAAATTCTAGGAAGGACTTGGGCACTATAAAAGGCGCTCAAAAATAGCCAGGGTTCGTGCGGGACCTGGAAAGTCAGGGAGTCATGGAAAAGTCAGGGAATTTAAAAAAAAGTCAGGGAATCAGGGAAAAGTCAGGTAATTTGGTGTTTGGTCAGGGAAAAATTTGATAGCAGCAGAAACATCTCACCGCCAAATAGTCCTGTCAGGTTGCCAAACTTTGCACAACACCCTTTTGAAAATCGGTCTTCGGATCGTTCTTATGATGAATACCGTTTAAATGCGTTTTACAAAGTCAATTTTTTAAAATTTTTTAACATTGGTTGCAGTTTCCTCACCCTGGTTGGTCAGGGATTCTTGACTTTGGTCATGGAAATCATGGAAAGGTCAGGGAATTTTGCTATAAAAAAGCCGCACGAACCCTGATAGCAAAAAGTAGCAATTTTTCTGCTAAAACTCGTACATTTCGACTCGAATACAGCTAAAAAGCGCTGTTTTACAGGCGATTTTAGCAATTTTGTTGTCTGAAAATGGCAATAAGAACAGACCGAACACTTTCGAGTGTCATTTAGTAAAGCAGTGGTGTTAGAATGGCGTTAAGTGTGGCCCAACTACGATTATCTTTAGAAAGGAGCCGGCAGAAGAAGTTGGTGGGTGGCGTTGCCGACGATAGAACCACAAATGACCAGCAAACAAACGGAGAAGCTGCGTTGCCAGCTAACCATTCCAATGCACCCAGCAGCAGCGGACGTGCTGATTCACCGGAAATAGAGATTCTCTCGGACACTTTCGTGCGTTTTCCTTGCTCCACTGCTCAGTTGCAATCTAGGATCTGCCTGCTAGCAAGGGGCAAGCAAGGAATGGCAGCAACGGGAGGGTTGTTTGTAGACAAGGCATACATGTACTAGGGGGGTTTGGGGGGTTACTCCCCCAGCTGGAAAGGCCAACCCCCCTCACCCCCCCCCGACCAAAAAATACAAGTACTAGTGGTGGCTCCAGTATTAACAAACGGGTCAGAAATCACTAATTTTTAGCCTAAAATTCAATTGAAAAGCCTTTGGAAACCGAATTTGGCGCTTCCACTGCTGATATTTAAGAGAAATCGGTGTTTTTGGAAGCCCTTTTTGTCATTTTTTGCTTGTTTTTAGCTCTAAAAAGCTATTTGGCAGCTTAAAATTGCGATTTTTAGCATCCTTACTGAAAAAAACGTGCTAAAAACGCATTTCCAGGCGTTCTGGAGCTTTTTGAAATTTTGGACCCCACCTCTGGACGAAGCCCCCCTCGACCCCCCATCTGAGGAAACCCCCCCCCTACCCCCAGGTCGGCCCGGAGCTGTTACATGTATGAGACAAGGCTACCAATTGAAGGGCTCTGAAAAGAGCTAGGGGTGTCCTAAGCCGTCCGAAAGGACAGTGGAACTCAAAAAACAAACAAACAAACAAACAAACAAACTTCTTGTCTTGCAGAGTCAGCCGAAGTCGGTGGTGCTGGAGCCGGAGCTGGCGCGGCAGTACGAGCGGAAAGGCAGAAATAAGAGGAAGACTCCCAAGAAGAGAAGTGACCGCCGGTCAGCAGGGCAGCCAGCACCGCCGCCCTTACAACTGGCACCGACTCGACCGGTCAGTCTCGACTCTGCCGTGCAAGCGCCTCCGCCCCCACTGCAGAAGTGTGTTGCCACTCCGCCGCGGCCCCCTCTGCTGTTAACTGTAGGTACGCCACTCTTACCATCGCACATGTAACTGGTCAACTCTGTCCACCATTAGGAGGACTCTGTCCACCGTAGTACGCGTAACAAATCACCCGCCGAACCGAAAGAAAAGGGGTTGGGTGTCTGAGCCCAAATTCTCGGGGGGGGGTTGGGAACTAATTGCAATTTTTATCAAAAATCGCCACTTTGTGCTCAAAACAAGCTAAAAAGTGCTGGTTTGTAGGCTATATTAGCGATTGTAGTGTCTGAAATTCTAAAGAATTGTAAAAATTTGATGAAAAAATTTCGCGCCAGCAAATTGGAAGGGCAGATAGGGGTGTTGTCTATTGTAAGTAATGTGGTGGCAGATCCACCCGGACCCCCCCCCTGTTACATGTATCAAGGTTCGTGCCGGACCGGGAAAGTCAGCGAGTCATGGAAAAGTCAGGGAATTTGGTCTCCGTCAGGTCAGGGAATACTTTGATCTCGCTAGAAACATCTCGCCACCCAAAAGGCCCTGTCACGGTTTTACACACCACCCTTTATAAAAATGGAATTAACTTTCTACTACCACTATACCGAACTATTTTGCAGTCAACTGCCATGTTGTATTTTGCAGGCTCTACGACTAACGCGGTACCGACTGTAATTGACATTCCGCTTCCTCCGTTGCATCAGATCTGCCCTCTGACGCAGCGCTCCTCCACCACCACAGTTGAATCTCCTAGCCCGAATTCTGACTTAATCAATGATCAGATCATTCCTTGTTACCAATTACCTCCCACTATCACTGCCGAACCGGCACTTGCGGCGCCGGTCACTGCGGTCAGCTGCGCAGCTCAGTCTGAGCCGGCGGCAGCTGAGGCATCGTTGACGGAAGCTGAGTTGCGAGTGACAAGGAGAAAGAGAATTGACTTTTTCGGTCGGACACTGCAGTGTTATCAAGCCAAATGTGAATTCTGGACTCTGCTCAGTCATGTGGCTGCTTTGTGGTTCGGCCATCAACTTGATCCTCAGTTGTTCCTCAGCAACAAATGTCGTGAGTGCCAGTTTTCCACTGTCGAGCTAAGAGAGGCAGGGCGAGAGCTGGGCCGCGCTCTGCGTGTCCGAGATCTCAGATGCATTATACAGCAGTTGGGACTGGAGCCACCAGTTGTTAAGAAGAAGTGGAAAGAAAGGAAACAGGCTGCTGCCGCAACCAGTTCTAATGGTGCTGCTGAGAGTGAAAGTTCAGGTATTCTTTGCACCTGTCAACTTAGCGGTTTTGTCATCGAACCGATCATCTACTACAGTCAGGCACTTAACGCCGTTTGTGGTACGGACACCATATTATGGGGGTGGGGTGGTAAGCCAAAAAGTCCATTTTTTCTCGAAAATCAGGGTTTTTCGGCATATTTTTAATTAAAATAAGTTAAAATTAGCTATTCTGAGCTCATTTACACCTATTCCAGGCATATTTTTATCATAATTTTCTATACAAAATTCTTCCCAAAAATTGCTGATGGGTGGTAGCGGCCGGCTGATGGGGGGTAGATCATAGCCTGATGGGGGCCAACCCCCTCAGCCCCCCCTTTGCCCATGTCTGGTGGTGGTCCGGTTTAGAGTCGAGACAGCTGCCTGAAGTTGAGAGGACGGAACCGGAGCGGAGAGCATCTGACCAAGTGAGCTCAAGCGGTCGCGTGCGTCGGGCGCCCAAGTGGCTAGCCGAGTACGTTGTGTCGGCAGTGAACAGTCGTTCTAAGACTCCGTCGCCTGAGAAAGTTGGAGCCAAACGGTGCTCGCCAGCCTCCAGACCGCCTTCAGCTAGTAAAAGCGCTGCTGTTATTAAAAATCGATGCAGGAAGCGAGTCAGTTCTGAGGGTAAGAATTTTTAATTTTCCACAGGAACATACCTTAGCTTACCGGTCTAAAACGTCCCATGGACTATATTCGTATTCCGTACATAATTTCAGTCTACATTACTGAATCGGCTTGTTAATAGGTCCTGAAAATCTGAGTTTCTATCAAGAAACTTTCCAATAGTATGGCTTTCTCTTTGTTGTTAAAAGTACGTAAGTTGAATGAGGCCGAAAAATTTAGTCACAATTTTGTCAGGCATATAAGAAGCTGGAAGGAAGTTGCTAAAGTGCTGTAGCGCTAAAATACACTGTCAGTTATTTAGATCCCGTCGAAACTGTGCCAGAGAAAGAGCAACGGTTGAGTTTGGAGGAGACGCCTGACTATGGGCAACTAATAAAAGGTAATAAATCTGGGCTTTCAGTTCCCAACAAGTTTTTTGGTATAATTGTTCTAGAGAAAATTCTCGTAGAAGCATGGTGTGTAATTATTTCCTAGAAGTGAGCAAGTAATTTTGATTTCCCAGAAAAACGGTGTTTTAGCTTATTTATTACATTGGTTACCAGTGCGCCACTCACATGCCACAGCCGGTCTCTTGTTCCAATCTTGTCTGAGCTGAAGATTCATGTTTTTTGGTCAGTTTTTGTTTCACGAAATTAAAATTTTGTGGCAGATCCTAGCAAAACGCAGACGAATCTTCTGAACTAGAACTTTCTTAACCAAATTTTTCAAGTTTCCAAAGTTCGAGCGTGCGTAGTTGAGCTAAACTGGTATTCCCTGATTAAAAATGCGTCTTGAAAGCTGCAGCAACATTTGGTGGTTTCTAGAGTGCGAACAATACCTGAGACCCCCAATACCCCAATACCCAATACCCAATACTTGCGTAGCTGGGCCAATATTTGCAATTTCACTGGACAGGTACATTCCAGATGCGTACACAAGATTTTTGCACTGCAATTAAAATTTTTAAGAGCCCTGTTTGGGCCGTTGCCCAAGCAGGGCGAGAAAATTTTGAAAAATTAGCTTTTCAGAAAGCATTTAGAAGTCATTTTGTGCGTAAATTTTGCAGAATTAACAGTTTTGGTACCTAATATTTCGTAATTAAGTCGTGTTTCTTCTGGCGAATTTTTTCCTAATTTGACCGGAAATTGTGTGCACCACCGCAATAGCCATGGGTACGGTACTGGTACATTATGGTGACATTAGAAATGTCACCTTTTTTATTTTAGATTTTCGGGGAAGAGGGCTCTGAAAAATCGGGGTTTTGGAACGACGTCGTTTATGGACGGCTCCTTAACGCGAAAACAGCTTCCTAAACCGAATGATCGACTAACTTTTTCGATTTTTTCAGATCAATTTTTCAGGTCAACATCGATTTTTCCATATCTTTACCTGTCCCACCCAATTAGTATTGGGTATTTGGGGGTAAAAACCCCAATACCCAATACCTGGAAAACACCCCAATACACCCAATACCCAATACCCAATACCAGATTGCACTCTAGGTTTCTAATTTTTGCCCCTTCAGCCTCTCTCTAGAAAGAATGACGTCAAGAGATGAGGCAGAATTACTACAGTAGACAGATAAGCGAGTAGTGTCTGTTTGCAGAGGAAGTAAGCCAAGAAGAAGACAGATCTACTGTCAACTTGCCCGACCTGCCAGTTCTGCCCACCGCTCTGCAACGCAAGCTGCTCACGCAGTCGCTGCAGCCGTCCAACGGCCGATTTCTCTGTCGCCACTGCCCGCGGCGGTTCGCCGATCAGAAAGAAGGTCGTCAACACATTCTCAAACACTTGAATCTGGCGCGCTTCCGCTGCTCTCTGTGCCAGGCCGGCTCCTTCTTCTGCGCAATGATGCGGCTCCATCTCACCCACAAGCACTGTCCCAAACTGCCGGAACCACTGACTGACCAGGTGCCGCCGGTGATGTCGGAGTCCGAAGCCGATGCGTTGATGCGAGTCACTGACCAAAAGTGTCCCGGCGCTGTCACCTTCTGGCAGGACAAGGTACGCACTGCTAATGTAAAACTGAAAATCTGTCTGTCTGTCTGTCTGTCTGTCTGTCTGTCTGTCTGTCTGTCTGTCTGTCTGTCTGTCTGTCTGTCTGTCTGTCTGTCTGTCTGTCTGTCTGTCTCCGTCTCTGTCTGTCTCTGTCTGTCTGTCTGTCTGTCTGTCTGTCTGTCTGTCTGTCTGTCTGTCTGTCTGTCTGTCTGTCTCTGTCTGTCTGTCTGTCTGTCTCTGTCTGTCTGTCTGTCTGTCTGTCTCTGTCTGTCTGTCTGTCTCCGTCTCTGTCTGTCTGTCTGTCTGTCTGTCTGTCTGTCTGTCTGTCTGTCTGTCTGTCTGTCTGTCTGTCTGTCTGTCTGTCTGTCTGTCTGTCTGTCTGTCCGGTCTGTCTTAGAAATCTAAATCTTAACTTCTTATGCACCTTCTCTAATTGTTGGCCAGTCACTCAGTGAAACAGTTACATAATTGTCCTTCTATTTCAGATAATCAGCCACGATTGTCCGGAGGGTCAGTTTCCTTCGTCCAATCCGGTTGTCTTCAAGGATTGCTCACAAGAAGAGATCTAACAAGCTTTATGTTGAATTAGATAGATGTTGTGAAATGAACAGCTTCACTTTGGTCTGCTTTTTCTCCGAGAGTGCTAGCTAGCTATCCAGTACTAACTAATATGTCCCAATGAAGACGTATACAAAACTTAAACGTTTGTAGATTGGCAGTAGCTAAGTAAAATTTCTCAATTGCCCTTGGTTTTTGCTAATCTAGTGTCTTTCGTTTAGGCGCTCTTAGTCGAGTTATCTGACCCCGGTTTTAAGCTTGTTTATGCGGTAGGTAGGCAGCGTGTGGTGCATAGATGTTTTCGAGCAGCACGCAAAAGAACCGCTGGACGTTCGAGTCGGTGCAGACTCTAAACGAACTTCGCGAGAAGGCCAACCGCAAATTTAAATCCAAATATGAAGCCATCTTAACCGATGAATGGCCGTGAGAGTGCCAAACAATGATTGCCGCTTTCCTCAGAGCAAACTAAATTAGCAAAAAATGAAAGTAAGATACTTTGTTCTATTTTTATACTCAAGTTCTATATTCAGAGTTGCATCCATTCCGCCGGTCGTATGCGTTTGTTTTGCTGGTCAGGCTTAGGTTGCTCTGGAGAACGGGCTCTGCTTGTTTGCACCGTGTATTGTAGCTGTATTGGTTGGTGTAAGTGTAGTCTTGTGGCAGGTGGTGTAGCTGTGGTTTAGCAGTCAACTGCTGAGTTGGAGCGAAGAGCAGCACCTGTGTCAGCTGGTGATGGAGACGGCGATTCGGTTCACGGAAACGTTCCAGCCGCAGATGCCGCAGTCGCTGATCTGGACTGCCTTCAGCTACTTCAAGCGCTTCTACCTCAACCACTCTGCACTGGAGTACTCGGCCAAGAACGTTATGATGACCTGTCTCTACGAGGCCTGCAAGGTGGACGAGTTCTACGTCACCATCGACCAGTTCGTCGCCAACCTCAAGTCCGGTATTATTTGCTCTTTTTCTAAGTTTTCTCGCTAAATTGCTTAGTTTGCCGATTCGTCTGTTTAGTCAGTAATGAGTCCGTATATTTTGAAGTTGCAACATTGCGTTTGATCGAGAGCTAAAACAAACGTAAAGTGACGGATCATACGTGTGCAAGAGGCTAGCTAGAATAGCTAAACCAACCACCCTCCCCTACCTATTTTTGCGATTCTTTACAATTTCAGACACAAAAATTGTCAAAATCGCCTGCAAAACAGCACTTTTTAGCTGGATTTCAGCCCAAATTAGCGATTTTTGAAGATTCTTAGCAAAAAATTGCGACTTTTTTCGATTTTTCAGCGTTTTTAGTTCTCAACCCCCTGCCAAAATTTGGGCTCAGACCCCCCCCGGCCGGCGTCAGACCCCCCAACCCCCCTCCCCCTTCGGGGGATGACCTGTTACATTGTATGGAGGGTTGTGTGTGGTTTTTCGGCGTGAGATTTGGAGAGAGAGTATAAAATTGCTTTCCCAATTAAGGTCGCGACAATTCTGGAGGGGGTATGGCCGGCCGAGGGGTATTATTGACCGTTGTGAGGCCTTTTTAAAAATATTCTCTCTCGCCCTAGTTGGACAGTGGTCAAACCAGACTTTTCAAACACTGAAACAGTAAAGTTTCTATTCCTTTTATGCTCAGAATATTATTTTAGATGTAGATTTGAAGGCTAAATTCGGATGCATGTAGACATTGCATATACAGGGGGTCTGCCCCCACCCGACTTAGGCCAAATCCCCCGGGATGGGGAGCCCCCAGGGACGATTTTTCCAACCCCTCCGATTTTTCTGTCAAGTAATTTTTAGCAACTTTTTCCGATTTCCTGCAATTTCAGACACAAAAATTGCCAAAATCGCCTATAAAACAGCACTTTAGCTGTATTTCAGCCCAAATTAGCGATTTTTTGCAAAATTTTTTAGCGTTTTTTAGTGCCCAACCCCCCTTTCGAAATTTTGGTTCAGACAGACCGCCGTGCCGGCGGATGACCTGCTAGTACATGTATGGACTGTACTGTTGAACAAAACTGCACTTAAAGGCACTCCTGAGTCTAACGGCGAGAACATTCTCTCACTGGAGCCGATAATTCTGGCCAAACTCGACTACCATCTCATAGTGCATTGTCCATTCCGACCTTTGGAAGGTCACCTAATTGACATGAAGACGCGCTTGCCGGACTGGGGCGACTTCGAGAAGTTGCGTCCGGCCGCCGCCACCTTCCTGCGCCAGGCATTGCTGAGCGATGTGGCTCTGCTCTATCCGCCCGCCCAGATCTCTTTGGCCGCTCTGCACTACAGCGCTCAGTCTTCGGACAAGAGTTTGACGCCCTATTTGGAAGCAATCTGCCAAACTGGCCAGTCTGCCCAGTTGCGGGCGCGACTGGAAGAAATCGTGGCAGCTGTGTGGGCGGTGAAAACGCTGTCGCAAGAGAAGAGCAAACTGCTGCAGAGCAGAATGAAACTGTCGGTACAGGCACTCGCCACGCTCGACGATAAGCAGAGGAAGCGACTGCCGCAAGCTGCTGGCGTTGATTCGATTGACGAGGATGATCAGTGATTGACTTGTTTGCGAGAATTCTGGCCTAACCGTTTATAAATTTGGGTTGAAATCTTCGGCAAAATGGTTCTGAAGTAGTAAGCGTCGTGCGTTCGTCCTCTCGGCGCGGCAAGTTTCTTGACGCAAAGAGTTGGTCGTCGGCAAAGCCCAACCCAGGCCACCGAAAGCTGGTGACAGCGAGTAGGTAAGGGCAACAGTTTTGAATAATTCCAGCTACAACCATATATGTAGTTTGGGGGTTTAACCCCAAGCACGATTTTCGTCGAAAACACCCCGGCCAAATTTTGGGGGTTTTCTGAAATCCTATTTTGGGTTAAAAACTGCTAAAATTCAAGACTATAAACCGTAATTTAGGATTTCTAAAACTCTAAACCGGGTTACTGAAACCCTAATTATGGTTTCTAAAGCCGTAAATAGGGTTCCGGAACCCTAATTTGGGTCTCTGAAACAGTAAATAGGGTACCGGAACCCTAATTTGGGACTCTGAAACTGTAATTAGGGTTTCCGAAGCCATAAATAGGGTTCCGGAGCCCTAATTAGGGTTTCAAAAGCTGTAAATAGGGTTTCAGAGGCCCTAAATAGGGTTCCAGAACTCTAATTCGGGTCTCAGAAACCCTAAACAGGGTTTCAGTCAGAGCCCTAATTTGGGTTTCAAAATTTCTAAATAGGGTTCCAGAAATGCATTTTGGCTGTATTATGTGGTATAAAATTTAGCTTTTTTTGCGCGTTTTAAAGCAAAACAGTTTTTTGCCTGTTTTTGATAAAAAATAGGATTTTCTGCACGTTTTAAAACAATAAATAGGGCTTTTAAGGGCATTTTTGCACTTCTGACAGGATTTTTGCCCGATTTTTAGTCCTCAAAACCCTGTTGTGAGCGCAAAAAAGATCGCTGATGAAACCCTATTTGGGACCTGGGAAACCACCCTCAGCCGAAAACCCAGCTACATGTATGGCTACAACTAAACATTCGTACTAAAACAGTGATAGCATGTACAGATAAGATAATTTACGTCAAAATCGGCACTGGATTTCATGAAGAATTAGAGAAAGGCGGTTTCAAAACAGCCGCGCTGCGTACGGAAAGTGGTCAGCATTTTGTCGCACGCTCGAATGCTGCTGATTTCAAATGGCGCAATTTATTAAGGTCCAAGCACTGGATTGCTTAAAATCTACTGGAAAAAGGCCTTACCACAGCTAAATTAACGCGAAAAAACTATGATTGAAAAGGTTAACTACAACTGACATTGCTTGTTAAAATTTATTCGATTGCGTAAACTTTTGTGATGTTTAACAACGTTTGTGAAGTTAACGGCGAACAGCAGATAGACAATTCTTGTATGATTCGAAAGCCTGAAGTGTAGAGTACCCGGGCTGCCCTTTGCAGTTCTTTGTAGGTATCCCGAATAGTGACGACATTGCTTTTTGCTGCCATTTCAAATTATGTACAATGTACAGTAGATCGAGTTATGGCTAAAAATTTCAACAAGAACCTTTAGTTTTTTTAGTTTTATTTGTACGTGTAAAACTTGTGCACAAGATGAACGAATGGAATTAAAACAAGCCAAATTGTTGTTTAGAAAGAAAAAGAAGTTTTGGACAAAAGTAGAACATTCAGTTCAAACACCAAGTTGAAGAATTTTGTGCTGATATTACAGCTATTAAAACAGTACTAATTCATTTTGTTTCTGTTTAAGCAAGAAAATGAAGAGGAAAATGAGCTCAAATGTTGTAAAACAGTCCACGATCCAAAATAAGCTGAATTATTAGCTTAAAGTCCAAGTAATTCTTTTATTTAAACTATTTGGTATCATCCGGTATTATTTGGTATGCAAAAATTCCAAATACCAAATAATACCATTTCACAAAAAATGCGAAATAATACCGGATACCATTTGCATCCCTAGTTGCGTAGTTGCAAAAATTCAAAAATTGATTTCTGTCACTTAAAGTGCATCTAGCAGCCTCTAGCAACATTTGGTAGATTCTTATTTTCGTCCTCTTGGGCACCCCCATGCACATGTATGCTAATAAATGCTGAAAAGTCAAAAAGTGTCATAGAAGGGAGCTTTTTCCAATCACAACCGACCGCACTAGTCGGCTGGTTTAGCAGAGCGAGTGGATCACCTAAAAGTGTAAAGGCACGGTGCGCACGATAAATATTAAAATCGGTCAGTCAGTAGTTTAGCGTCTGTTCTCTAAAACAGGCCGTGCTAACGATTGGCCGAACGTAACTGTGGCCCCACGGGCACCGAGCCACTTGCTTATGAGCGAGCTAGCAGAGCTGCCTCATAATACACGCGATTGTTTGCGGCCGAGGCCTTTAGTCTGGCTTCAGAGGTGTTAAACCGGGAGCGGTCGGTTTATTTTCGATCCATCCGTCCAGCTAAACGGCCGACTAAGTGCCCTTTCTGGAGGCAGAGCAGAATCTATAATAGACGCCCACGCCGCTATTTACATAGTTCGGCGGCCAATAGTATGGGAAGAAGCTCCAGCAAGCTGTCGGCCGCTGAGCTCAAAGACCTGGAAGCCGCCACTTATTGTAAAGCCTGCCATTCAACTGGTCCTGCTATTTGTGCTCGGTTTTAGTTGATAGAAAAGAGCTGAAAAATTGGCACAAGGACTTCGTAAAGGACTGCCCGTCTGGAAAGCTGAATAAGGAGGAATTTCGCAGTATTTATCAGCAGTTTTTCCCTCAGGGCGACTCGTCCAAATTCGCTGGCTTTGTATTCAACGTGTTCGACGAGAACAAAGTACGTAGCTAAGTGGTTGCTAATTGATTGATTAATTGTTCGCTGCATTCGACTAAAATTGATGAGATGAACGAATTTTTGTGATTTTCTGAAACGTGACTATGTAATATTTTAGAGGCCACTTTTTTATTTTCTATTTCAAACACTAACTGCTAGATTATTCATATTTTTATAAGAATTCTTTATAGTTTATCTCTGCACACCATTTCCCCCCTCGCTGGCCTGAAGACCCAATTTTCTCCGCCCAGCCCGTGCAGACCTCTAAGTTGCCTAGGGTTGGTCATAAAAAAACATCCAGCAGACTACCGTAGATCTCACCCGATTTGAATGAATCTATTTTTTGTATGACAGATAAATAAATAGTTGAAAGACTGCTTATACTTTCACTAAAATACTCTGCTTAGTTGCTGAGAGGTTTTCCCTCAAAGCCATAAGGGGCCGTCCATAAACGACGTCGTTCCAAAATCCCGATTTTTCGGACCCCCCTTCAGGTGCCTGATTTACCGACGTTTATGGAAAGCGTCATTTGTTTGGAATCGGTAGACAATTTTTTCGGCATTTACGCCAACTTTGCCAAAAACATTTGTGTGCGATAGCGATTGTTGCTCCAAATAGCATGCAAAACAAAGTGCGGGTTAGCAGTATCTGGTCTTGTAAGTCTGCATAGCACAGCAGTAACTACTAGAGTGCGAACTGGTATTGGGTATTGGGTATTGGGTGTATTGGGGTGTTTTCCAGGTATTGGGTATTGGGTATTGGGGTTTTTACCCTCCAATACCCAATACTAAATTGGACAATTAAAAATAGAGAAAAATCGATGTTGACCTGAAAAATTGATCTGAAAAAATCGAAAAAGTTGATCGATGATTCGGTTTAGTAAGCTGTTTTCGCGTTAAGGAGCTGTCCATAAACGACGTCGTTCCAAAATCCCGATTTTTCGGACCCCCCTCCCCCCAAAATCGTCTTGCGTCGTTTCTGGGGACCCCCTCCCCACTAGGCGACGTCGTTTTCCGTTTACCCCCCCCCGATAAAAGTACAGTACATGCAGTACTGTCATTTTTTCTTGTTGCCATACTGCGCAATCAATAGAGCAAATCCCTACAACCACTCTGGGAAGCTTTTCTGAATGTACAGTAGAAATCTTTGACAGAACGTACATAAATCGAAAATAATACATTCAAAGTTCCCTAAAATTCCGAAAAAAGCGACGTCGTTTTCTGCTAACCCCCTCCCCCTCCTGGTGCGTCGTCTATTGTCGCATTTCAGCCGACCCCCCCTCCCCCCTCTGGAACGACGTCGTTTATGGACGGCCCCTAACAGTGATTTTGGCAGTGAGCAAGAGAGACGAGAGATTCCGTTGCTCTTAACAACAAAACAGATTCGTACTGCTAACGTAACTAGTCTTTACTGGTGAAACAGACTTTACTGGTCACAAAAACCCTCGGTTGCTTCACCAGTATAAAATCTCGTTTATAGCCCCGGCAGTAGTAGCACCAGGAATCTGTTTTATGATGAAGTTCAACAGAATAATCAAAATCGCTAATGTTCATTGTCAAAATCACTGTTATGACTTTGAGAGCAAATATCTCAGGAACGATTAATAAAGATTTCAACACCTTCAAGAATTTATCCGTCTTTCATGCAAGAAAGATTTATTTAAATCGGTTGAGATTATCAGTTGATACAGCGAAAAATCTGCTGTGTTGTTAGCTTGACCGAGCCTGCAATATTTCCCTAACAGGGTGGACAGGAATGAGCCAGGCAAAACGATGCAGGGGATGGACTACTAAAAATCGGTTCTACTGGCCATATTAAGTGAATTAATTGATACACCAACTAGCGGACCGTATAATTAACGAGACACCACTGTACAGGTTTCAAAATTTTCCAATTTCACAAATCCTTCAATTTCTCAGCATTGGGTCGAGCCTGTTGTACTTGTACCAAACTTTTGACACATAAAATTTCAAGGATTTTCCAACATACACGTACTACAGGGTGTGCCAAAAAAAAAACAACCCAGCAGATTTTTCGCTTTAGCAACCGCAAATATCAACCGATTTGAATGAATCCTTTTTTAAATGAAAGATAAATAAATTCTTGAAAGATTGATGTAACGTTTATTAATGTACGCTGCTTAGTTCCTGAGATATTCACTCTCAAAATCAAAACAGTGATTTTGGCAGTGAACAAGAGGGATTTTTTATTATTCCACTGCACTTCGTAATAAAACGGACTCCTGCTACTGCTGAGGGCTATTGGAGGCTTTACTAGTGACACATAAACTCGATTCACTTCAACAGTAAAGTGTCATTAGCCCCCAGCAGTAGGAATCTGCTTTATTATGAAGTGCAACGGAATCGCTCTTGTTCTTTGCCAAAATCTGTTTCGACTTTGAGGGTAAATATCTCAAGATCTAAGCAGTGAATCTGAATAAAAATTGCACCAATCTTTGAAGAATTTATCAATCTTTCATTCAAAAAAGGAGTCATTCAAATCGGTTAAGATTCATGGTTGGAAAAGTAAAAAATCTGCTGGGTTGTGTTTATCATTCTTGTTCACTGCCAAAATCTCTGTTTTGACTTTGAGGGCAAATATCTCAGGACCTAAGCAGGCTATCTTAATAAGCGATTCATCAGTCTTTCAAGAATTTATTTATCTTTTATTTAAAAAAAGATTCATTCAAATCGGTTGCGATTTGCGGTTGCTACAGCAAAAAATCTGCTGGGTTGTTTTTTTTTGGCACACCCTGTATATACATTGTACGTTCCAAATTTTTGCTTATTTGCAGAAACGGCAGTGAAAAGATTAGGCCACCCTGTAGCATTTTTAGAACTGGTTTGTTTTGTACACTGTGAATTGATTCTCTTCGCAGCAAAAGGAAGATGCCCTTTGCTAAAGACATTTCCCTGCAGGCATACATATGTTTTTGTTTAACAGGATGGCTATATTTCGTTCAAAGAATTCATCATTGCATTATCGGTAACGTCTAGAGGCAACCTGGAAGAGAAGCTGGACTGTAAGTGCGTTCTCTTTTCACTTTAACCCAGACAGACAGAGCAGAACTAATGAGCTGCAACTTTACACTAATTCACAGGGGAACAGCTACTTGATTAGTTGTTGCTCCGTGTCTCAAACGTTTCTCTCCAATACTTCATCACTAGCTCTAGCGTAGACACTTTAATTGAATCTTTAAAAGTTACAGTAGCATGCAGTCAGGCGAACCCTTATTATGCAGCGGTTGTCCTGGTCCCAAATTGATCAACACAAAAGTTACAGCCAGACCAAACCGTTTACGGACACCCTATACACAGGGTGTGCCAAAAAAAACAACCCAGCAGATTTTTTGCTCTAGCAACCGCAAATCTCAACCGATTTGAATGAATCCTGCTTTATATGAAAGATAAGTAAATTGTCGAAAGATTGGTGAAGGTTCTATTAAGATACGATGCTTAGTTCCTGAGATATTTTCCTTCAAACTCAAAACAGAGATTTTGGCAGTGAAGAAAAGCGATTCCGATGCATTTCATAACAAAACGGATTCCTACTGCTGAGGGGCAACAAGACTTTACAAATGAAGTAACCAAGCATGTGTGGCACCAGAAAAGCCTCGTTACGTTAGCCCTGAGCAGTAGGAATCGGTTTTATTATGAAGTGCAACAGAATAATAAAAATCGCTCTTGTTCATTGCCAAAACCTGTTTTGACTTTGAGTGCAAATATCTCAGGAACTAAGCATCGTATCTTAATAAAAGCTACACCATTCGTTCAAGAATTTATTTATCTTTCATTTAAAGCAGGATTCATTCAAATCGGTTGAGATTTGCGGTTGCTACAGCAAAAAATCTGCTGGGTTGTTTATTTTTGACACACCCTGTACATACAGTATAGTGATGTTTATAGTACCCGGGTAAAAGTCTGCTCTATCAGAAACTAAAATTATGTGTGTGAAGTTATTTGCTCAAATTACGACCTAATTCTGAAAATTCGTTCTTTTTAAAAAAATCAGCGATTTTTTACGATTTTAGCCGAAAAATTGTACTTTTTTCGATTTTTGACTTTTTTGTTAGTGCCCAACCCCCCTCCCAAATTTTGGGCTCAGACGCCCGGCCGGCGCCGGACCCCCCAACGCCTCCCTGCCCCTTCGGCGGATGACATGTTACAATGTATGTTGGTAGAGACATACATGTAACTGGGGGGTCTGGGGGGGTCTGCCCCCCACCCGACTTAGGCCAGACCCCCCCGGATGGGGACCCCCCGAGACGATTTCACCGACCCCCCTCAGATTTTTCTGGCAAGTAAATTTTCGAGCAAATTTCTGCAATTTTTTACACTTTCACACACAAAATTGCCAAAATCGCCTGCAAAACAGCACTTTTTAGCTGTATTTCAGCCCAAATTAGCGATTTTTGGCGAATTTTAGCCAAAAAATTGCGATTTTTCTCGATTTTTGAGCGTTTTTTAGTGCCCACCCCCTCCCCCAAAAGTTTGGCTCAGACCCCCCCCCGGCCGGCGCCAGACCCCCCCAACCCCCCTCCCCCCAATCGGCGGATGACCTGTTACATGTATGGGTAGAGAGTTTCAGGGGCATTTTCGCTCTATGATGTCAACAACGACGGCTACATAGCCAAATCGGAAATGATAGAGATTGTGGACGCCATTTATGCAATGGTCGGCAGTTTGATTCAGCTGCCGCAAGACGAAGACACGCCGGAAAAGCGCGTGCAGAAGATTTTCGATCACATGGACTCGGTCAGTGTTGCAGCCTTCCCAGAACACAAAACTCTGTAAAGTTTAGAACCGGATTTTGAGCTGTCTTACAGCTTTCGGACTGCTTAGAAACGTTGATCAACAATTTCGACACTCAAACGAAAAATACAGCGTCTGTAAAAAGCAACCCTGCAGGTTTTTTACTGACAGCAGCCGCAAAACTCAACTACTGTTGTTTGGTATTGGATCTTTCGTTTGTCTGTGTTATACACATTTACCTTAAATATATTAATAAAAATGTAAGCTCTCTTTCAAAAATTTGTTTATCTTTCATTAAAAAAATTCATTCAAATTGGTTGAGATTCACGGTTGCTATAGTAAAAAATCTGCTGGATTGTTGTTTTCTTTTTGACGGACCCTGTACTTGAAATATAGAGACAGATTTTCTTATTCGCATACCGGGGTTTTCGCCAGCACAGTTGGTGTAGTGGTTTAGGCCGCATGGCCACTGTGCGCGACGTCGTGCGCTCATCCTCTCGGCGCGGCAAGTTTCTTGCTGCAAAGAGTTGGTCGTCGGCACAACGCTCCACCCAGGCCACCGAAAGCTGGTTACAGTGAGTAGGTAAAATGGGAACCGACCGGATCTGCCATTGCACCGAAGCCGCTCCAATAGCATGCCGCGTTGGAAAAGAAGATCAATGACGCCAGGGGGCTGTCTGAGAAACCAGCAACAAGGCCCATACCGGTTTAGTGCCACTGGCCGGGCGGCCGTTGGGAGCTGGCAGCACCATGACGTCAACGCGCCAGGCTGGCAGTGATAAAAGGGAAACGTCCGAGATGACGAACCACGGAGGTCGCGCAATGGACCGCATAGGTCTAAGCATATGCCGTAGGTCCCCCGCACATCGGATCGGATCGGACCGGACCGGGGTTTTAAAGCACTCATATTTACAGTAGGTTTGGCACGTTTCACAGATTCAATTCTAATCTAAATGGGCGGCTATTTGGAAGGTACTATATGTACCTGACGTGACGTATTATTTGAAAATGGTAACTGCTCTCTGACTGAGCGCTGCGTGATTTGAATTTTTGGACCGATATTCAACAAAAACTGATAGTATCGAAATACTATTCCTTGTCTAACTAAGGGAACACAAAAGTTGGCCCAAACAAAAAGGATTATATAATCGTTTTTCGTAAAGCAAACCCGAGTACATCTCTAAAAGAGAGAGAAAACTACGGTAGTATTGATTGATGTTTGGGTATAGGATTTTCCGGAATCGGTTCGGTATGGATAGGTATTTTTCGGCATATCCAGGAATCGGTTCGGTATGGGTAGGTATTCCCAAAAATACCGATACCGGTATAGCGGTATTTATTCGGTATTTGCTGAAAATGTTTTACAAAGTCCATTTTACTGAATTTCCCATTTACTAGGCCATGGATTTAGTCATTTCCAAGGTTAGAGGCTAGAAAATCCATCAAAAGCAATGGGATTTATAGTTTTCAGGAATTTTTGAAATTATTTTTTAGTCTTACTGGAGTGAAAATTGTTTCTATAAATAATGTATTCTATTGTAATGCTTCCATTGTATTGTAGTTTTAAGGCCTGCTAGTGTACAGTATAGAGATCTAACGAGCAGTGACAAAATGCGGGCTATTCTGTTGCTTGTGAATGTACTGTACATCAAATACATAGAGACTTGATTATTGAGGAGCAGAGTGAAGTTAAGCCAAAACTAGCCCAACGGTTTCTAATGACAAAGAAAGTTTAGGACATGGAGTAGGGTGAGAAGACTAAAATCGTTCAAAGTCGATATTTTGAGGAATATCGTAATATAATGTGTTTCGCTTGCCTCAAAAATGCAAATTAGAAAGAAAACAATGTGATCATAGGGAATTATTGATAAAAAATGCACCAAGCTGGACAAAATATACCGATTCACAAATACCTGGGTATTCACAAAATAATCAGTATACGCGGTATGGGTATTTATTAAAATACCTGGAATCGGTAGGTATTTTTTGGGTAGGTATTCCCAAAAATACCCATTTTCGGTATGGGTTCGGTATACCCAATCAACAGTATTAGTAGTGATGAGCTTTTGCAGGACAACGATGGCAGACTGACACGTCAGGAATTCAAAGAGGGTTCGAGGAACGATCCATGGATAGTGCAAGCGCTTTCGATGGACATACCGCAATGACTGTTTGCCTTCTTTTCTTCCCGGTCTTTGTCAAACAATTTTGTTACAACACCACCTTTACTTGGATCGGTGTGTGCAGTGTATAATTACAGTACAGAACAAAGCAAAAAATGTTCAATCGATTCTTTTGGCCTTAGCTCAAACCTTTCCTGCTTTTTCGATTGGCTCAAATTTGCAGCTTTTTTGTTCAATCCTGAAATTGTAAAAATTCAAGCGAAAATCGAAGAAGATAACAAATCGATGGGAGATTTTTTCCTCTGTATACTGAATTTTTATTTTGTCACTTTGCTTTGCAGCTGCGACGTTCACTTACTTAAGATTGTTTGTACTTTGTTCTTTTATATTACTACAGTATGTCAATAAATGGCTACTGACTGTAAAAAATGGCCGCACACATCGGCTAGCATTTCGGATACTAAATGATGGGAAAATTCGTGGACTAATACATCTGGACGGTTATGTAACCAACCACTAAAAGAATATATACCGATTTGGCGTTCCACTCCCGAGATACAGCCATCTCAAAACCGGTCCACTTAACAATGAGACCAAAATTTGAAAACCGAATTTGTGGCCGTCCGTAAACTATGACGTTCAGAGAGGGAGGGGGGTTGTCGGTTGAACGTCGCAGGGGGGTGGGGATTGGTGTCGAAAACGTCGTCGTTTTTAGGTGCTGAACGAGTTTGTGGTCAGGTGACTAGTAAAACACAACTCACGCGCACACCACAATCACACAAAACACTCAATCTCTTCATCACTCCCCCTCATGGACATCGACTGGGCCTGACGGCAGGGGTGAGGTGATGTAATTGAATTAACTTGATCCAACCGAATACCATCGATAGAACTGAGATTCCGAAAACTTGTGCTCAAACACGAAGAACTCTGCTAACTGACAACATCAGACGCTGCTGCTGCTTGGAGAGGTCATAGCCACGGGTCTTCCGCGCTTGCCCCACAAAGAAGAATGCCCTCAGGTACTGCACCATAGCTGAGAAACTTGAACTCAAAGATTCTTGCCACTGTGGACACATCAAACAACAGCTCTCTGGCTTTCTACCGCAGTCCTGGGCGAAACAAAGAGAATGTGTTTCTTGCACTAATGAGGTCATAACAGCGGAGTCATCCCTGTTTGCCTCTCGAAACTCTGAACCTTCAGGTGCTATGCCAGCCTGAACCACTGAACTCAACGATATATGGCCCTTTGTGGACATCATTGGAACAGCCTTTCGTGCATCTGCGCACTGGATAGGAACAACGTGCTTGGTCACAGCGAGCCTGAGAAAAACATCGAACATCTGTGCTTCACGCACTTGAGAATGAGGAACCACTGTGGGAACCAAAGAAAAAAGGAGCTTTATGAAGAGCAGCAAAACGAGCAGAAAGGAAACCAAAAGACTTGAATCTGAGCACTTGAAACTACTGTTGATCGGGTATACCCATACCCATACCCGAAACTGGGTATTTTTGAGAAAAACTACCTGAAATCGGGTATACCCATACCCGGGTATACCCGATTTTTTGAAAAATACCGGTATTTGAATGGGTATTTTTTAGAAAAAATAGCCCAAACATGCCCGTTAATTTCTGCATACACTGCAAAAATTCTCTCAAGCAAGTGTTGGATAGAATTATGGCTTTTGTCTAGTGGCGTACCCAGGGGGTGTAGGGTGTGTACACCCCCTTTGCGGTGGAGGTAGGGAGGAAAAATTAGACAAAGATAAGAGAACTGAATTAATTATGTACTAAAACTGTCTAATTTATGCTCAGAATACCTTTTAAATGCATTTTCGAAGGCTAAAGTTTCAAAAATTTCTCGCCCTGGTCGGACAGAAACCCAAGCAGACCACTTTAAACTACTAAAACTTGTAATGTCTGTCAATTTTAAGCTCAGAATTGCTCACGTTTTTGATGGCTAATTTTGCAAAACTTTCTTGCCCTTGTTGGGCAATGGCCCAACCAGGCAACTTTAAAATTTTACACCCCCTCTGCAAAATCCTGGGTACGCCACTGCTTTTGCCATACATCACACTCTTCATACATTGGCTGGAAAAATGGGTTGGGGGTATTTACAGTAAAATCTGAAAATTTGAGTCGGCCTACCGATATGGGGGAGGTAGCGGCAATTTTGGTGGGTGCGCCCACGTCCAGGAACAAAACATTCTATGCATTGATGTATGGCATAAAACACGGTATTTGACCGAAAATGCATTTTTATGTATAGTACAATGCACAGAAGCTGTTCCCTGAGACTGGCTACAGAACTATCACTTTCTTTCTCTGTTTGTGTACTGTGTACACGTGTATTATTTCGGCGCCCGTCTCAATCTGTTTCGTGCTGCTCTCTGTGTATTCGTGCTAAGACCACGCGCGCGGCGCGGTGGCAGCCATGTTGGATATTTGAATTGGTCGGCCATATTGGCTCGATTATTGTCTAGTGTGTGAGGTTAGCGACTTGTCGGGTGCCTTCTGCCGTATCGGTGTTGATAAAAGGTGATGTAATCCCAGTGGCTGTTATGCGTAATTCTGGTGTTCGCCAATCCACCAGCGTTCAGCTAGTGCGTAAGACCGACCTTTTACTATTTTCTCGCTCGCTACACAATCATTTCTTTTGCTCATAATTGCCGACGTTCTTCCGGCATTCTCCTTGGTTTGGCCAAGTGTCTTTTATCAGCTGGTAACCTCCCATAGTGGATGCCGCTGAGCTATTCTTTCATCAGTTGGTGACTTCCCACAGTGGACGCCACTGATCCTTTTCTTCTTTTCTTGCCGTGACTTGTAATCCGGCCTGTCTATAACTAATTCGTTATTCTTTCACGCACCGTGTTAACAGCCCGGTGCCACCTACGACTCACTTACCTTCTGCCTGGTTGTGATTAACAGCCCGGCCATTCAACGCTTCTTCGCCTGGTTGTTCTTCTTAACAGCCCGGCCTTTCAACATCTTTCTGCCTGGTTTGTTATTAACAGCCCGGCCAAAACTACAATTCAACCACCAGCAGCTCTAACGGCCACTCTGTATCGTCGGTGTCGGATTCTGTCCAGCTACAATAAAAGCGGCGCAGTGCATTTGGAGGTTCCGAACCGAGATGACGAATCGCAGTAAGAAGAACAAGAGTGGTCTATACCAGCAGATGTCTAGTCAATCGTCCGAACAGACCGGGAAGAAAGCGCCTGAAATAGAAGAATCTCTGTCGTCTGCCAATGCTGACAGCGCTAAAGGCAAGAAAGGTGGTCAATCACCGCAGCCACTAAGTCGTACACAGCAGCGCCGACAGAGAAAGTCTCAAACTCGGCCGTCTTCCGTGTCTATGGACCAACTAGCAGCTGACGAAGACCAATTCGAGTTCTCTGACAATGACGCCGTCAATATGGAAGAGACGCCCAAGCTGCAAGTGAAAATCGTAGAAAGCAATGAACTGACCGATGCTTTCGGTCCAGCAACGCGAGCGCCGCAGCGCCAACTGAACCTTGATGAAAGCTTGTCGGCAACTCAGCGACTGACCAGTTTTGGAGATGCGTTCGATACCAAACTGATCAGAGTGGAGAAGCACGTCACCGGTGTGGAGAACAATTTACAGAAGCAGGTCACCGGTGTACAGCAACAACTTGTTGGCGTTTCAGCCGACTACGAACAAATGTTAGCCGAACACAAACAAATGGAAGATCAATTGTTAGCCGGACTACAGCAAATTTTGGCCATCATTTTGGCGCAAAAACCGGCCGCTCTAACAGAGCCGGAAAATGGGATCCCGCGAGACAGTAGCGTGCCTGCCAGTGAGAATCAACTGACACAAAACGGTTTCGAGATGGTGCTTAAAAAACACCATCAGACCTACAGAAGAACAGTTCCACAGAAACCCTCCACAGAGTTGGCAGCGGCAGACAGTAAACATGCCGCCAAACTGGAACCACAACCGATTGACTGCCGTTTACAATGGAACAAAACGGTGGCTAGCATTCGGCAGATGATGGAACGTATCGATTGGTATCATGATGAGCTGTATCGGTACGACTGTCAAATTGCAGCTCAGTGCGGTAAACCAATGCCGCCACAGATGCAACCACCGGCACCTTCACCTGTCACGGCTCAGGCACGTGCGGAAGCGTTAGTTGACCGCACTCGTTCGTTAGCACACTGGCGGCGGGTTTTGGCTACCGTTGTCACTTGGGCGTCTGAGTTGGAAGATGAGCTAGTCACTTTGGAACAGTGTTACAACAAACAACAGACTGTCTTAGCCAAATTAACGAGCAGTTCCGAGATTGCGACGGTAAACTCAGTGCCGTTGCTAGATCAACTGGATTCCAATGAGACACTTGTTCTGACCAGAGAGGTGACTGCCACTGCCATCCCTACTGACGAGGTGATTGTGGTGCGAATGGCTGCTCAAATTGCCTCCGATCAAACACAGAGGTTGTCGGTGCACACGGAACAAGTACACCGAATGGTGCAGCAGGCAAAAGAAGACGTTCAGAACCTGCCGGTTCAACTGAGTGCTGCTGGACTGCAGGAACTGCGTGATCGTTGCCTGGCTAGAATAGACACGGTTATTCAGCCCGGTGCCATTCATCCCAACGACACTCTCCACGACCTGCAAGAATGTGTCAAATTCGAAATCGGTCAGTATGAAGCCAAAGCCAAGCAGTCTCTCTCCTTCGTGGACAGAACTAATCCTTTAACTGACCCGGTTTTGAGGAGCAATCCGCAAATCGTGTCAGTTGACAACTTTTTCTCTCATACTGGGCGACCGCCGGACCAACCACTGGTACAAACCGGCCCCACTACAACCAATCGAGAGATGCCAGCGACCGAGAAAGTGGGACTGGAAGGAGACATTTCACCTCAGCGCGGAGAACCACTTTATGATGCTCCCAGTCCACCACCGGCTCAGGACATGATGATGCAACCAGCACCACCTATTCGGGGACAGGACGTACCACCTATTCAACTAGTTGGTGGCCAGGCCCAACCAACAGGTAGTCCAATTGTTCAATTGCAAGCTATTCTTCAGAGCTTTATGCAAAAAGCCAACCTGGATGCTGAAGCACAGCAACAGCTCAACGCGGTATTTAACATGCCGCCTGCTTCTCCATCAGTGGATTCAGTTGCCACCTTCCAGCCTGAAGTGCAAATGATGGAAGTGGATCACCCTATTAACGTACCGGCACCTCCGCCTGTACAGTCAGTGGTGCAATTCAACCAACTTGTGCAACGTGTCAACGCAGAACTCACGTCAGTACGTACCGACAACCAGTACGTACCGCCTGTGCAGCCAGTGCCGTTCTTTCTTCAACTGCACTGCCAACGGTACACAATGCTGGAGTACATGCAAGGTGGGCTGCCTACTCGAGCTTCTGACGGCAACGAAGTGGTCGATGTTTATCTCTTAACACGACCGCCACCCCTACCATTCATTCTGAGGCCAAACTCATTTCCATCTGGCCAGCAACGCTGTGATTCTCTGTGGCCAGACTCAATAAAGGTGTTCCTCAAGTTCTGGACTGGAGTCCCTGTTGGGGTACCTAACAACCCGGACCTCTACTTTGATGACCGGCTTTCCACAATAATGACCTCGGCTGCCAATCGCCTACGCTACAGCCATCTCAGTCCTCAACAAGATCTGTCACACGCCCTGATGGGAGTCAGAGATTTTCTGCCTACCTTCAACAAGCTCTCACAGGACTTTTGGAAAATCTGTCATCACGCTCTGGCTGCCGGCACTTTCAACACGCTCAATCTCCCACCTCTACTGACACAAGATCAAGTTGCCAACTTGTCTCACTGTGAACAGACCAAGACCAACACAATCGTGCCGCAGCATCACTTACTCATGTGGGAGTCAGTCTACACCCTCTCAGGATCCGCCGGCAAGCTTGTGCGACTACTTGGGTTCGCGGGAGCTCACAGCTGAGGAGGGGGCAATGCACAGAAGCTGTTCCCTGAGACTGGCTACAGAACTATCACTTTCTTTCTCTGTTTGTGTACTGTGTACACGTGTATTATTTCGGCGCCCGTCTCAATCTGTTTCGTGCTGCTCTCTGTGTATTCGTGCTAAGACCACGCGCGCGGCGCGGTGGCAGCCATGTTGGATATTTGAATTGGTCGGCCATATTGGCTCGATTATTGTCTAGTGTGTGAGGTTAGCGACTTGTCGGGTGCCTTCTGCCGTATCGGTGTTGATAAAAGGTGATGTAATCCCAGTGGCTGTTATGCGTAATTCTGGTGTTCGCCAATCCACCAGCGTTCAGCTAGTGCGTAAGACCGACCTTTTACTATTTTCTCGCTCGCTACACAATCATTTCTTTTGCTCATAATTGCCGACGTTCTTCCGGCATTCTCCTTGGTTTGGCCAAGTGTCTTTTATCAGCTGGTAACCTCCCATAGTGGATGCCGCTGAGCTATTCTTTCATCAGTTGGTGACTTCCCACAGTGGACGCCACTGATCCTTTTCTTCTTTTCTTGCCGTGACTTGTAATCCGGCCTGTCTATAACTAATTCGTTATTCTTTCACGCACCGTGTTAACAGCCCGGTGCCACCTACGACTCACTTACCTTCTGCCTGGTTGTGATTAACAGCCCGGCCATTCAACGCTTCTTCGCCTGGTTGTTCTTCTTAACAGCCCGGCCTTTCAACATCTTTCTGCCTGGTTTGTTATTAACAGCCCGGCCAAAACTACAATTCAACCACCAGCAGCTCTAACGGCCACTCTGTATCGTCGGTGTCGGATTCTGTCCAGCTACAATAAAAGCGGCGCAGTGCAACATACAGTACATAAAAATCTTTTGCATTCCTCATCTAGTTCTAACAAAAATCGAACGTCTATTTTTGTTATCCCTTTGAGGATAAGTACTGTCTACTTAGGCTACTGTAGTAATTTAGTTGGACTTAACATTTGAAGGTTTAATAAGGCGTTTCTATTCATTTCATCTGTTTGTTGATCCTGAGGGAGGTACTGTATTGTCAGCAATCTTGAATTTCTATATGCAACTCTGTGCTATGTGGTTGACTCTGTATCACAAAGAAATATTTTGAAATGACTCCTGAAAGCTGATTTAGCTGTTTCGCCAATGTTATCTACCAAAATTGTTTGTAGTTTTCGAAAATCCCTCCAACTGATCCGGTAACTGTAAAATAAAACTAGGGGTTACTACATTGGCAGTTGGGTACATAATTGCTGCTTAAATGGCATATTTTAAAATAAATTAGTCTAGCAAAATAACCTATTAAAATTTGACATTTTTAGGGAATTTCGAAATTTTAATAAAAAATACCCGATTTATACCCGATACCCGGGTATTTTTAAAATACCTACCCATACCCATACCCGGGTATGGGTATTTTAAGAAATACCTACCCATACCCATACCCAATTCAAACTCAAATACCCGTAGCAACAGTACTTGAAACGATGTTGCCAGGAGAAGAACACTTGTAGCAGAGAAGAGAATCGGCTTTGTCCAAGTGAGCATCAAAACGGGGCCGCCTCTGTGCCTGATGATCACTGGAGCAGGAGAAGGGAACTTGTGAGCTTGAGTACAGGAACTGTCGAATTGTTAGACTTGGGAGAGCAGCAGGTAGGTTCAGATGGGTGGGTCTCGGCACCAAATGAAAGAGTTTGTGGTCAGGTGACTAGTAAAACACAACTCACGCGCACACCACAATCACACAAAGCAACTACACAACTGGAATACACTCAAACAACCACACAAAACACTCAATCTCTTCAGTGCCTAGGAAGCTTTTGTCCGCAACTACATTATATTACAAGGAAAACTCTACCCAGTTCATGTTTCCAACCGCCAAAATGGTAGTTCACTGTCAAAAATGTTCTTTTTCACAGCTGTTGCAGTGTCATGTCGATTTTATTCAAGATTTTCTAATGTGGGACACAGTACCAAGTTTAGTCGGGGGGGGGGGGGGTCAGCCAAAAACGTTGTAGTTTAGGGGATTGTTCTGAAAACGTCGAAAAACGTCGGGAGGGGGTGGGGGTCCAAAATTTTGAATTTTTGAACGTCGTAGTTTACGAACGGCCCCTTGGGACTTAGTGGGGGCTTACGGTAGCGTTTAGAGTACTTTAAAGCGCTGTTTATACTCATACTGCAGTAGTAGGTAGGTACTGCAGTGGTTGGGCGACTCCTTCTGTAGTCTTCAGCAGGAGTATATACAGCGCTTAAGAATCAACGGTCGAATTCAATTTATAATGAAAAAAATTTTTTTCGACCCCTTTGGAGCCACCTACCTCGTCTGCAATCCCACTACAATCTACGTCTGGAATCGAGCAACTGGATGGTGTGTGTGGCCATGGGTTCTCTTCTCTCACCTGTTCAATTGCTAATTTGTTCATGGAACATGGAATTCAAAAGTTTGAGGTGGAGTTCCTGAATGAAATCCACTTATCCCTCTCGCACAGGGCCGCCCAATGTCCGAATTTTTGGCCGGGTAAATGCGTGATGGTCGCGTGCGAAGCTGATCGGCAAATGCTTTGTGCCGACGACCAACTCTTTGCGGCAAGAAACTTGCCGTGCCGACAGGATGAACGCACGACGTCCCGCATAGGCGGCTTTGCGGCCTAAACCACTACACCAACTGTGTCGGCCTGAACCTGCTCACTAACCTAGATAACTGTCTACACTTTCAAAAATTTCTCTTTAACTATTGCATCAATAGTGTCTTTCTACATGGTTAGTTTCTGTTTGAATGCAGTTTCGAATCTCTTAGAACTAATTTACTGGTGGGGCATCACAATTTGAACTAGGATTTACTGTCTCGACGCAGAAAATAAGACAACTGTATGCTACATAAACTACGCCGCTGATCTTGCGCAGCGCTCAACTACTGTTGTTTGGGTATCGGATTTTCAGGAATCGGTTCGGTATGGGTAGGTATTTTCGGCATACCCAGGAATCGGTTTGGTATGGGTAGGTACTCGCTAAAATACCGGTATACCGGTAATTATTCGGTATTTGCTGAAAATGTTTTACAAAGTCAAAACACTGACTTTTCCGTTTACAAGGTCATGGATTTAGTAATTTCCAAGGTCAGAGGCTAGGAAATCCGTCAAAAGCAATGGGATTTACAGTGTTTAGGAATTTTTGAAATTATTTTTTTAGTTTAGTTTAGCTACAAATAGTTTTGGCTAAGAGAAATGCTTCCATTGTACTGTAGTTTTAAGGCCTACTAGTGTACAGTATGGAGATCTAACGAGCAGTGACAAAATGCGGGGCTATTTTGTTGATTGTGTTGTGAATGTATTGTACATCAAGTACTTGATTATTAAGGAACAGAGCTGCGTGAAGTTAAGCCAAAACTAGCAAAACGCTTTCTAATGACAAAGCAAGTTTGGGACAAGGAATTGGGTCAGAGAATTAAGAATTTTTCAAATTCGATATTTTGGAGTGATATGGTAATAGAATGTGTTCATGCATGCCCCAAAAATGCAAAATTACAAAGAAAACGATGTGGTCATAGGGAATTTTAGATAAAAAATTCACTAAGCTGGAGAAAAAATACTGATTCCCAAATACCTGGGTATTCCTAAAATAATCGGTATTAGTGTTCCGACGATATCAAAATTCGACGATATTCGATATCGATATCGATATTTTCGCTTCAATATCGATCGATATCGATATCGATATTTATGGTTATGCAAGAAAATCTGAAAATTTTAAAGAGCAAACTGCTCTCGCTGCTTATCAGTCAAGCACCGATGCAATCGGCGACCTGTATCAATTAATTAGAGAATTGCAGAAAGGTACAGTAGTGGCTCTTTTGAAGCCCTTCAATGAAAAGGTTGACCCCCTCAGGCCGATGCCCTACCCGCATTAGGCATAAATGAGCTCAGAGAGAATAGCGTATTTTAACTTAATGGCAAATAAGCCAAAAACCTTTGACTTTAGAAAAAAATCGTCCTTTTTTGCTTACCATCCTTTCAACCACCCGTCAGCCCGGCGCTAACCCCAGAGGATTTGAAAATTTACCACCTTTCAGCCCAAATGCTAGTCCATGTCTGCTTCTGCCCTCCTGCTTCAAGTGTATGGAAGGAGCAGCTCTTCAGTGTTGCTGCAAACATTCAAGAACCTAAGCGTTGCTGTGCTGTCTGAAAGCTTAGAATGCCAAGAAATTGATATTTCAGAGAGCTATCATGCCACTGTTAGGTTTTGACTTAACCATCGATTTGTAAGTTGTCCATAAAAACTGTTTTTTACTGTTCCAGAGAAATATACTTGGTGTCAGTTTTGTTTTTTCCCTACTTTTCCGCACAAAAAATATCGAAAACATCGATGCGAAATATCGCGATATCGATATCGATATCGATTTTGGAAAAAGGGTCGATATATCGACTTTTCGATATCGATATCGATATATCGTCGGAACCCTAATCGGCATTACTGTTGCTAAGTAAATTTATTTTAAATATAATTAAATTATAATTTACTTACCACATGCCCAAAGAAATATAATTAAATTAAAATTTACTTACCATATCTGAGAGAAATTTAATTTAATTATAATTTACTTACCACAATTAATTAAATTAAGTACATTAAGTATATTTATAAAAGGCCTGAATTTGGCGGCTAACACCTTCAGCTTTGCTTCCAACTAAGCAAGGATGCTATAACAGTTATCAGAATGAAAACCAAGCGAGGGTATCGCAGGTTAAGTCAACAACAGACATGGACAAAGGGAGTTGAGGGCGAGGGGATTTACCCGCCTCAGGCTCTGACCTACTGCCCCTCAGGCTACCGCTACCCCCTTCAGGGTATTTTGGAAGAATATTTTGATAAAATTATGACTAGGTTAGGTGTGAATGAGCACAGACTAGCTTATTTCAACCTATTTAAACGAAAAATTAGCCAAAAGACCTTAATTCTAGCGAAAAATCGGACTTTTTAGCTTACCATCCTCTCAACACCCTATTAGCCGCCGCTACACCCTCCAGCCAAGCCAGCCCCTTAGAATTTGAAAATTTGCCACCTCTCAACCGAAATGATAGCCGATGTCTGTCAACAGTAATAATGATAGTTGGTTAGAATTAAAACCTCTGTCTCAAGAGACTTTCCAGTCAGTTTCTGCTTGCATCCACAGCAGACAATGCCTGTGAGACTGAACATATGCTATCGCATAGCAAAACTGGCTGAAAAGTACCTAATATCCACTGTTAGCTCGGCAGGTAAAATGGAGTAACTTGTTTTGTAGGAGATTAAGAGAAACCAGCGCAAAGACGAAAGGCGGTGGGCGGGCGGGATTCCGGGAAAATTGTACGGTAAGTATGACTTGCCATTGCAGGGAATAGATACCGAAAGCACACTCATGCAACACTTGCATTCTGCCAAAAAAGTTTCAGCAGTAGGTAGGCTTGTATAAGTAAATTAAGTATATTTTAAGTAAATTAAGTAAATTATTTTTGGTAAGTATAATTCGCGAATTATAATTATAATTAACTTTACCTGTTTTCGTAGAAATTTAATTTAATTATAATTTACTTACCAAATAATTTACTTGTATTAGTAAATTTCTAAAAAATATAATTAAAATTGTAATTATAATTTACTTAGCAACAGTAATCGGCATACCCGGTATGGGTATTTATTAACATGCATTTCGCGAGAAAGTCAGCTTACGGGGGGCAAGGGGGTTCGGTTTGTTCCACTTTCCTCCGTTCCACTTTCCTCCGTTCCACTTTCCTCCGCCCATATTCCACTTTCCTCCGTTTTGAAATTTTAGCATTATCTAACGAGTTTTTGTTCTCATTTGCCTAAAATCAGCTTTCGGACCTGTAAATGAGACGGTATAAGTGCTTAGCCGATTTAAGAAGGTGTACAAATATGTTCAGTGCTGCGATATGAGTGCGTAATCTTTGCCAATAGAGTGGAGGTTTCGTGCTTCTCGGCTCTCTTTGTTGGCCCCATATGAAAGCCTAATTAGGAACGGATTAACGATCCATGAGCTGCCCGGTGGCCTATGGCTATTAGTGTTGTCAACTAACCTGTTGGGACAATGGGTAATTATGCATGTCTGATGCGCCCCTGGGGCTGATAGATGGTCATTGAGCTGTTGTTTTGTTTTGAGATTGGGGAAGGGTTACTACCAGTAGATCGAACTACGTAGTTATAATGGCTGACGAGATTAGTACTTTTCAAACTCAGCGAGAAAAGCCGGCCGTTTTTTATCGCGGTTATCAATACTTTAAAAGCAGAAGTGAACCCTGACGTCATCCGGATTCGTTGGCGTTGTAACACAACCTAAGTTCGCTCATAGTCGGTTGCTGTTACCGCATCAACAGTACACTCAGGGCGCTATTGACGCTAACGGTTTGGTTCATGAAGCTTCCTACAGTCAGGCACTTAACATGCATTTCGCGAGAAAGTCAGCTTAGGGACGGCAAGTAGGGTCATCTCACCGATCCGGCTAAAATTTTATGAGCATAAACTAGACCACGAACGATGATCTTCGGCGCATACTAGAAGAAAAACACCCCCCTAGAACCGGAGCTACACCCCCTCAAAGTTGGCTCGCCAGCCGTTTTTTGGCCAATTTTTGGACCTCTAACGACCCAAATTCAAACGTGTGCCGTTTGCGCATTTCTAAACCGACAGCTTTCGCATGCGCACCAATCGATAGCTATTTCAAAATACTTTAAATCCCCACTCAACTTTTTCCATATCATACCTGGTTAGCGAGTTATTTTCCGAAATGTATCAAAAATGACAAAAATGCACCCTCCATTTTTTTGCGAATATTAGCCCATAACTCCAGCCACAGAAGCGTGGGCCACCTGGAACTTTCTTCAAAGTTAGCTCATAACTGGCCAAACATAATCCACACAAATTGGTCAAAATCGAAGGGGTGATGCGGGGGGGGTTTGGCCCCCTCAAAGGTTTCCGAAAAAAATTTTTTTGCTCTAAATTATTTTTAAAGTAGTCTATCTGATGCAGTTTGAGGCGCTGATTTCAAATATAAAGTCCGTTTGGCTAGACTCGGCCTGGATCGGGAGATATTCAAGTCCAAAGTTCCGAAAATCAATGCCCCCCTGGTGAGCATATCTTTTGATGGCCAGCCTAAACCGAGTCACGGGGCAGTTTGCTAGACCTATTTTAGCCTGCTGAGTTTAAAACTAACTTCATTTTTGCGCTACGACCTCCCGTTCGTGAGTTATGGCCAGTTGAAAATCACTACTACAAAAAAGTGCAATTTTGGTGGTGCTCAAAAAATCATTTTTTTTATCCAGGCCCAAAATTTTATTTCTGACCAGCTCACCAGATGTACTTTTTCCCACTGATTCCAAAAATGACTTCAATGTTGCTCTAGCTGGTCTGCTTCCCGAGATTTGGCCGTTCAAAGTTTCGCGGCAAATCTGCACTTACAGCTGTCACTCTGTTTTGTCCTTCAAAACGGACTGCGTCGATTAGAGCCGCTATTATTGCTTTGGCTCTGTTCTACTAGATATAAATTTCTTCGCTACGTCCGAAAATGACCCATTTTTTACTGTACGACATCTCCTTCAAGAAATACGACCATTCAAACTTTTGCGCCAAATTCATACCTAAATCGGGTGTGACCTGCTAGCGGGCTGTCTCCATTAGTACCGCGTGTGGTCTTTTTAAGGCTGTCATGCTAGATAGATTTTCATGCTTTGTGTTATTTTCAGCTCGCCTTTGCTGTTCCACCTCAGCTTGCAAAGTTTATTTCTGTCTGACCTACCGAATCCGCCCCACAAGCTGTCCAAAGACTTGCCTGTTACGAGCAGGAGACGGAGATCCAAGTACAATAAATGATCAATGATGAATGGGACATGTCAGAATGTCGAATAGCAGCAGCAGCAGAAGGGACAGGAAATATATCCAGCGAACTCACGGCTTTACAAAGGACTGATGTATAATTCCTTATTTATCCATAATTGATCAAGAGTGAAACGCCGAGCTATGTGTTACCAAAAAAATCAGCAGAGATTGATTGACCAACCCACCTGTTGCTGATACTATTCGTACAATTGACAAATGTCCGAAAATCAATGAGTCAATACTACATAGGGCTAATAATCAGCTTAGAATACAGATCATGGTACCAATTGACAGTGGACATTGTCCAGTTTGCTTGAAAGTTATTCGTGTTACACGCTTCGACCTGCAGTTTACCTGTTGCACAGCGACTTGGTGGACGCTGATCTAGAGCTGTCAGACCTCCTGTATGAGCAGTATGGTGACTGTCTCTATGGGCCTAACATGAAAACACATGAAGCATGAGAAATGTGTGTGGCAGACCATGTGGCGAAGAAGAAGTGGCAAATTTCTGTGGAAAAAATGTTTGCACATTGGAAACCCCTGTGCCTACAGCAGAACGATACAGAGTACAGTGACTGCAATTATGAAAAATTTATTGAGCAACATCTGTTTCAAGAGTTCGCCAGTCATCTGAATCAAACATATGACATCGCGTTTGACAAATGGCTGGGTACGTTACTGAAGAGTACCTGTCCCAAGCCTTCTACAGAATTTGATGCTGATCATGACCATAGCAAAAACGAAACTAAACAAACAGGCCATCTTGGCGCCAAGATGAATGTGCAGAAGCTCACTGAAAAAGCACCAATGATTGGAACAAACAACTCAAAACAATTTGTCTTTGAAGAAATGCTTGGCTGGTGGCCCTGGCGCTTGAAAGTCAGTGCAAAACCAGGCCTAACCTCTCAAACAAACTGGCGGTGTAAATGGTCAATGAGCTGAGGGTTCCGGTCTACATCTACACCATTGATTCAAAATGCATAAAGCGAGGCGATCTGTACTATGATCACTCTGTTGAGCCTGGTTAGTTTAACTCAACTTTCCATCACAAGTTGGTACTCACAATTCTAGGAAAGAGCAAGGTTTTTTACTCGAGTCTGAACGAGATGCCGTTTTGTGTGCAGCTAGCTGGTGGCAAAGATGGCGTGCAAATTTCGCTCAATCTCGATGACAATGGGGGCACATGCGATGTCAATCTAAGCTTTCGTCAGTGCACCCCGACAGTCCTCAAGATGCTCAGTAACCCGACTCTGACGGCTTATGGTTTAAGAATGGCAGGTAAACTGCAGGTCGAAGCGTGTAACACGAATAACTTTCAAGCAAACTGGACAATGTCCACTGTCAATTGGTACCATGATCTGTATTCTAAGCTGATTATTAGCCCTATGTAGTATTGACTCATTGATTTTCGGACATTTGTCAATTGTACGAATAGTATCAGCAACAGGTGGGTTGGTCAATCAATCTCTGCTGATTTTTTTGGTAACACATAGCTCGGCGTTTCACTCTTGATCAATTATGGATAAATAAGGAATTATACATCAGTCCTTTGTAAAGCCGTGAGTTCGCTGGATATATTTCCTGTCCCTTCTGCTGCTGCTGCTGCTATTCGACATTCTGACATGTCCCATTCATCATTGATCATTTATTGTACTTGGATCTCCGTCTCCTGCTCATAACAGGCAAGTCTTTGGACAGCTTGTGGGTTCTCACCATTTATTTTTTTTTTTCCCCTTTTTTTTTATTTTTACTAATATTTTACTATTTTCCCTTTTTTCTCATTTTCTAGTTATTACTCATTTTCCCATTATCCCCCCTTTTTCCCTTTTCTTTCCCTTATTCCCAATATTTCTCCCAATATACAACAATTGCTTGTGGGACACTCCATATTACATTCCTCATTCCCATCCCCAACAATAGTAAAATACTATTTTCTATTTACCCCTTTTTTATTTTATTTTTTCTTTACTATTCTCTCATCATTTTTACTTTTCCCTTTTATTATTCTTCTAATAATACCCCCTTATCTATTTTTTTTTTTATTCTACTATATAAATCATACTTTGGGGCGGATTCGGTAGGTCAGACAGAAATAAACTTTGCATGCTGAGGTGGAACAGCAAAGGCGAGCTGAAAATAACACAAAGCATGAAAATCTATCTAGCATGACAGCCTTACAAAGACCACACGCGGTACTAATGGAGACAGCCCGCTAGCAGGTCATACCCGATTTAGGTATGAATTTGGCGCAAAAGTTTGAATGGTCGTATTTCTTGAAGGAGATGTCGTACAGTAAAAAATGGGTCATTTTCGGATGTAGCGAAGAAATTTATATCTAGTATAACAGAGCCAAAGCAATAATAGCGGCTCTAATCGACGCAGTCCGTTTTGAAGGACAAAACAGAGTGAGAGCTGTAAGTGCAGATTTGCCGCGAAACTTTGAACGGCCATATCTCGGGAAGCAGACCAGCTAGAGCAAAATTGAAGTCATTTTTGGAATCAGTGGGAAAAAGTACATCTGGTGAGCTGGTCAGAAATAAAATTTTGGGCCTGGATAAAAAAAATGATTTTTTGAGCACCACCAAAATTGCACTTTTTTGTAGTAGTGATTTTCAACTGGCCATAACTCACGAACGGGAGGTCGTAGCGCAAAAATGAAGTTAGTTTTAAACTCAGCAGGCTAAAATAGGTCTAGCAAACTGCCCCGTGACTCGGTTTAGGCTGGCCATCAAAAGATATGCTCACCAGGGGGGCATTGATTTTCGGAACTTTGGACTTGAATATCTCCCGATCCAGGCCGAGTCTAGCCAAACGGACTTTATATTTGAAATCAGCGCCTCAAACTGCATCAGATAGACTACTTTAAAAATAATTTAGAGCAAAAAAATTTTTTTCGGAAACCTTTGAGGGGGCCAAACTCCCCCGCATCACCCCTTCGATTTTGACCAATTTGTGTGGATTATGTTTGGCCAGTTATGAGCTAACTTTGAAGAAAGTTCCAGGTGGCCCACGCTTCTGTGGCCGGAGTTATGGGCGAATATTCGCAAAAAAATGGAGGGTGCATTTTTGTCATTTTTGGTACATTTCGGAAAATAACTCGCTAACCAGGTACGATACGGAAAAAGTTGAGTGGGGGATTTAAAGTATTTTGAAATAGCTATCGACTGGTGCGCATGCGAAAGCTGTCGGTTTAGAAATGCGCAAACGGCACACGTTTGAATTTGGGTCGTTAGAGGTCCAAAAATTGGCCAAAAAACGGCTGGCGAGCCAACTTTGAGGGGGTGTAGCTCCGGTTCTAGGGGGGTGTTTTTCTTCTAGTATGCGCCGAAGACCATCGTTCGTGGTCTAGTTTATGCTCATAAAATTTTAGCCGGATCGGTGAGATGACCCTACTTGCCGTCCCATAAGCTGACTTTCCGAAACAAACCGTTAGCGTCATAGCGCCCTGAGTGTACTTTGATGCGGTAACAGCAACCGACTATGAGCGAACTTAGGTTGTGTTACAACGCCAACGAATCCGGATGACGTCAGGGTTCACTTCTGCTTTTAAAGTATTGATAACCGCGATAAAAAACGGCCGGCTTTTCTCGCTGAGTTTGAAAAGTACTAATCTCGTCAGCCATTATAACTACGTAGTTCGATCTACTGGTAGTAACCCTTCCCCAATCTCAAAACAAAACAACAGCTCAATGACCATCTATCAGCCCCAGGGGCGCATCAGACATGCATAATTACCCATTGTCCCAACAGGTTAGTTGACAACACTAATAGCCATAGGCCACCGGGCAGCTCATGGATCGTTAATCCGTTCCTAATTAGGCTTTCATATGGGGCCAACAAAGAGAGCCGAGAAGCACGAAACCTCCACTCTATTGGCAAAGATTACGCACTCATATCGCAGCACTGAACATATTTGTACACCTTCTTAAATCGGCTCACACTTATACCGTCTCATTTACAGGTCCGAAAGCTGATTTTAGGCAAATGAGAACAAAAACTCGTTAGATAAATGCTAAAATTTCAAAACGGAGGAAAGTGGAATATGGGCGGAGGAAAGTGGAACGGAGGAAAGTGGAACGGAGGAAAGTGGAACAAACCGAACCCCCTTGCCCCCCGTAAGCTGACTTTCTCGTGAAATGCATGTTAATAAATACACTATACCGGAGGTATGCCGATTACTGTTGCTAAGTAAATTATAATTACAATTTTAATTATATTTTTTAGAAATTTACTAATACAAGTAAATTATTTGGTAAGTAAATTATAATTAAATTAAATTTCTACGAAAACCTTAGGTAAAGTTAATTATAATTATAATTCGCGAATTATACTTACCAAAAAATAATTTACTTAATTTACTTAAAATATACTTAATTTACTTATACAAGCCCTACCTACTGCTGAAACTTTTTTGGCAGAATGCAAGTGTTGCATGAGTGTGCTTTCGGTATCTATTCCCTGCAATGGCAAGTCATACTTACCGTACAATTTTCCCGGAATCCCGCCCGCCCACCACCTTTCGTCTTTGCGCTGGTTTCTCTTAGTCTCCTACAAGACAAGTTACTCCATTTTACCTGCCGAGCTAACAGTGGATATTTAGGTACTTTTCAGCCAGTTTTGCTATGCGGTAGCATATGTTCAATCTCACAGGCATTGTCTGCTGTGGATGCAAGCAGAAACTGACTGGAAAGTCTCTTGAGACAGAGGTTCTAATTTCTAACCAACTATCATTATTACTGTTGACGAACATCGGCTATCATTTCGGTTGAGAGGTGGTAAATTTTCAAATTCTAAGGGCTGGCTTTACTGAAGGGTGTACCAGCAACAAGAACAGTGTTGAGAGGATGGTAAGCTAAAAAGTCCGATTTTTTCATTAAATTAAAAGGTCTTTCAGCTTAACTTTTCGTTTAAATAGGTTGAAATAAGCTAGTCTGTGCTCATTCACACCTAAGCTAGTCATAATTTTATCAAAATATTCTTCAAAAATACACCTGAAGGGGGTAACGGTAGCTTGAGGGCAGTAGGTCAGAAACTGAGGTGGGTAAATCCCCTCGCCCTCAACTCCCCGCTTGTCCATGTCTGTTGTTGACCTAACCTGCGGTACCCTCGGCTCTGATTTTCATTCTGATAACTGTTCATAGCATCCTTGCTTGGTTGGAAGCAAAGCTGAAGGTGTTAGCCGCCAAGTTCCAACCTTTTATAAATATACTTGATGTGCTTAATTTAATTAATTGTGGTAAGTAAATTATAATTAAATTAAATTTCTCTCAGACATGGTAAGTAAAATTTTAATTTAATTACATTTCTTTGGGCATGTGGTAAGTAAACCATGATTTAATTATATTTAAAACAAATTTACTTAACAACAGTAATGCCAATTAGGGTTCCGACAATATATCGATATCGATATCGAAAAGTCGATATATCGACCCTTTTTCCAAAATCGATATCGATATCGATATCGCGGTATTTCACATCGATATTCTCGATATTT
>JASANB010002883.1:0-21100 GCA_030248155.1 Sabatieria punctata | reverse complement strand
TGATGATGATGATGATGATGATGATGATGATGATGATGATGATGATGATGATGATGATGATGATGATGATGATGATGATGATGATGATGATGATGATGATGATGATGATGATGATGATGATGATGATGATGATGACAACGACAACAACAACAACAACAGTGATGACGACCACTGTATGATTATGACAAAGACAATGACAACAACGATGACAATGACAGTGATGATGAGGACAATGGTGACAAGATGATGACACCAGTGACAATCATGACAATGACAACAACAGTGATACTGACACCAATGACAATCATGACACTGACACTGACACTGACACTCATAATGACAACAATGATGACAATGACAATGATGATGCTGACAATGGTGACAATGATGAAGACGCCAATGACAATAACACTGAGAATAACAACAACAAGGGTGATGACAATTACAACAATGATGATGATAATGATTATCATGGCATTCATCAGACAAACGGTCATACCCTCCAGTGTCAGTACCATATATGGTACCACTACCCTAGGTACCGGTACCATGTATGGCACCCCCACATTCGGGGCACCCATGGCCATGGGTAGGGTACCATATATGGTACCACCACAGTTGCTGAACGTGGGGGTACCATATATGGAACCACTACCCAAGGTGCCGGTACCATAAACGGCATTAAGTGCCTGACTGACAACGATGGCAATGAGGACAGTGACCACAACCACAACTCCACAACTTCAACACATACCACAAGTTCCATAGGCAAACATGTTGAATGCATCTGCACCACTAAGACCCATTATCAACAGATACTCCTTTCGCTCTCTCAGGGCCCGATAAGTTAGAACAGCGCACATCAAGAGTCCATTACCAATGCCGATGACCATAAACTGACAAATCCATATCAGATACACAACTAGCAGGTTCCACTGTAAACTGCCATTGGATGTGATCGAAGTCATGTTGGCAGAGTTATTATTCGGATGAAGATATTTCATTGCAAATGAGAGTGTTTGGTGGTCAGACCTATCTATATGTCATGTAGACAGGTATGTACGTATGTACTAATTGTCTCCCTGATGAAGTTCGTTGTTATTCCTGCAAATGCATGCCTTTTCGTTTGATTACCCGCAAAGTGACTTTCCAGGGCATATGTGACTTTTAACACCCATTCTCTCTGATAGTATAGTTCTATACATTCTCAGTGTGGTTATACCATTAATGCACTAAACATTCTTCGCTTTACAAGTGTAGCTTTAGAATTACTTTGTACAGGTATGTATTTGTGCAGATAGTCTGAAATATATTATCTATGCGGTTCGAAAAAGGCTTATGACTTCAGAGCATGAATATCAATGAAAACTGCATGATTATATGCTACGCATTAGTAAATTCAGTCAAGCATACAATGTCAATTATGTACTACCAAAATCAGTAACGAACTCAAGTAAAGTAAAATTACAGCTAAGTAAAGGACTCAACCAAAGTTCCATACATCCAAATTGTCAGGCATCTGTTTCCACTGTAACATAGCCTTCACAGCATGTATCAGTTCAGGTTGTTTAGCGCGAAAGATGATCAAGTTACAAAACGGGTTGAAGTTAGGAAACAGCCACAGAATCTGCATGACTACTCGCGGAAAGTGCAACAACTCACCAGAGAAAGCTAAGAATATTGGGATTACAAGCAAAATCAAGGTGCAAACGCAACTCAGCCCCAAACTTCGGGTCAGACTGCTCTGACGTTTCTTCTCCAGGTTTTGACTGTTCTGTGTAGCAATGCCTACCACGGACTGTTTGTTCCTTTTGTAAACCACTGCCACTGCAATGTACACCAGCACACTTGCTACACCTATGACAGGCACAAAACTCATCAAGATGTAGAAGTAGTAAGGATTAATTCTATAATAAACCATGCCAGTGAAGCAGGCAGCAGGCACCTGACCTAATCTGTCACCCTGTTTCAGTGCAATACTGAACCCCAGCACCCAATAGCCTGGGCCTATAATAACAGCTACAATTAGTAGTGGGATAGCATAGGAGTGACTCAATGTGACATAACGAAGAGGATGTGCTACACACAGAAGCCTATCGAAAGAGACAATCAAAAGCATCACTCCACTTGCTCTGTCAAATGACCAGAGGAACACGAAAGGTTGCACAACACAGCTGAGCACTGAGCTTTGTTCATTGAATTGATTGGTGACCAGCAGATATACACGGTAGATGCCTAAACCATTACTTTGTATATGGCATTGACATGGTCATTGGTCGCAGTGCTTTGATGCTGGTTACCTTGGGTCATGGCCGCCCAGCGATGGACCAGCGGCACAACAATGACAACGACAATGACAATGACAAGAACGATTTCAACAACAAAGAATGATGATAATCCTGATAAAGACAATGACGATGATGATAATGATGATAACGATGATAATGATAATGATGATGATGATGATGATGATGATGATGATGATGATGATGATGATGATGATGATGATGATGATGATGATGATGATGATGATGATGATGATGATGATGATGATGATGATGATGATGATGATGATGATATTCTTACAATAACAATGATGATTATGACAAGAACGATGGCAATGAGGACAGTGACGACAACCACAACTCTACAACTTCAACACATACCGCAAGTTCCATAGGCAAGCATGTTGAATGCATCTGCACCACTAAGACCCATTATTAACAAATACTCTTTTCGCTCTCTCAGGGCCCGATAAGTTAGAACAGCGCACATCAAGAGTCCATTACCAATGCCGATGACCATAAACTGACAAATCCATATCAGATACACAACTAGCAGGTTCCACTGTAAACTGCCATTGGATGTGATTGAAGTCACGTTGGCAGAGTTATTATTCGGATGAAGATATTTCATTGTAAAAGAGACTGTTTGGCGGTCAGACCGATCTATATGTCATGTAGACAGGTACGTACGTATGTACTAATTGTCTCCCTGATGAAGTTCGTTGTTATTCCTGCAAATTCATGCCATTTCGTTTGATTACCCGCAAAGTGACTTCCAGGGCATACGAGTATGTCACTTCCAACATCCATTCTGATATCACAGTTGTATAGATTTTTAGAGTGGTTAAACCATTAATGCACTTAACATGCTACGCTTTTCGATTGCAGGTTTTGAATTTATTTCATACAGGTATTTGTGCTGACAGTCTGAAATTTATTATCTATGCAGTTCCAAAAAGGCTCTATGAATTCAGAGCATGAATCGGTAATGAACTCAAGTAAAATTCCAGATATATAAGACAAATGCAAAGGTATACTAATAACTGTCTCCCCACAGAAATCGTTTCGAACGCATGACATTCTGTTTAATTACCCTCACAGTGAGTTGAACTATTGCTAAATATATGCACTCATGCTTCCTGCAGCCACTACCCATCACTCTTTTGCTTTATCAGACTTTTATTTATAACAGGCACAATCTTCCTACACTTTACAATACAATGAATAGAAATAAGAAAGTGTGTACCGGGTTTTTCCGTATAAGCGACCCCCAAATTTCTAACTAACACAAGACATTTATCTTTTGCTTGTAGAGTTGTCCGATATGGAACAGTTTACCTGATAATGTGGTCCATTCCCGATCCGTTAAAATCTTTAAGGAGGCAGTCAGTCGCTTAAATCTTTCGTGTTTTACTAATAGATAGGCTTGGGTTATAAAATAGCTATTACATGGCTAACTCAATGCCTTTTCCTTGACTCATATCGCTCTTATCGCTACTTTGTACTATCATTATGCTACATGTGTGTCTGGGAATAAACTTTACTTACTTACTTACAAATAGTAGATTACAAAGCGTTTCCAAATAAACGCCCAGAGGGCAGTTATTCAGATAAGACACTTTGTCCTAGAACCGATAAAAATAGATGAAAATGGTTAAAAAACCTAAAAAATCGGGCCTAAAAGCATGAGTTTCACTATACAAATGCGATATTATTATATATAGTATTATATAGTTTCTGTCAAAAAAATCAGTCCAAAAATTCAAATCACAGACAAACAGCGCTCAGCCAGAGAGCAGTTGCCATTTCCAAATAGCCGCCCCCTGGGCGTTTATTTAGATTATAAGCGAAGTTGTGAAAACTGCCAAAACTAATTGACGCCCATGGGCTTATTTACGGAAAAAAACCCGGTACTACCTACTATGGTATTTTTGGTGAGGAAAGTGAAATGACACGCAAGACAAAGTAAATTCTAATACCGTAGCCTTGAACTTTCGATTCGGTTGTATTATACTTGTCTTCTCGAGTGCAGCTTTGAATCACTTACATGCATTTGTGCTGATAGTTTGAAATCGATTATGCATGCAGTTTGGAAAGCTTCTACCAATTCAGAACACGGAATTCAATACAAAAGCAAGAGAAACCGCATTATTAAAAGAAGGCAGAGACTTGAGCAGCTGCTTGTTTCTCATTGTACTATATATGTACAGTGTATATCAAAAGTGTTCTCATAACCTTCTTACTATAAATTTAATGTTTGTTCTGTTGTACAGGGTGTGCAAAAAACAACCAGCAGTTTTTTTACTGTGACAACCGCAAATCTCAACCGATTTGAATTAATCATTTTTAAAGAAAGACAAATATATTATTGACAGATCGGTGCAATGTGTTTGTTTGCGCCTGTTGTCATCGATATTGAGCGAAATTTTCACGCCGTCGTCTCCACCAGCTAGCTGCACACAAAACGGCATCTCGTTCAGACGGGAGTAAAAAACCTTGCTCTTTCCTGGAATTATGAGCAGTATGCAGTTTTGGAATTGGTAGAGCCCACTGCTACAGAGCAACCTGAAGATCTTGATTCCGAGTTATATGTATTTGAGGAACGTGTGCAACGCACACCGTTCACTCAGATGAGAGAAAGGGCTCGGGAGTTGCACAACGACTTGGTGGATGCTGATCTAGAGCTAGTATACCTAACCGATGCTGACTTGGCTGATCTGTCCATAATAATACAATAACAAAAGTGGCCTAAAACCGGTGGATCTGTTACTCATAACAGGCAAGTCTTCGGACAGCTTGTGGGGTCGGGTTCATTGCGCTTTTGATTGAGGTCTTATAATAGTTTTCTGATGTTGACTGTGATTTTATTTTATCATTATTTATGCTCTTTGGAGTCGTGGTTTTGCTGCTGCTGCTATTTGATATTCTCGTGTGCCATTAATTGTGTATTTATTGTACTTGGATCTCCGTCTCTCGCTCATAACAGGCAAGTCTTCGGACAGCTTGTGGGGCGGATTCGGCAGGTCAGACAGAAATAAACTGTGCAAGATGAGGTGGAACAGCAAAGGCGGGCTGAAAATAACAGAAAGCATAAAAATTTATCTAACATAACGGTCTTACAAAGACCACATACGGGCACTAATGGAGACAGTCGGCTAGAAAGTCGACGCCGATTTAGGTGCAGATTTGCCGCGAAACTTTGAATGGTTATATCTCTTGAAGTAGACGTCGTACAGTAAAAAACAAGTCATTTTTGGATGTGTCGAATAAATCTACATCTAGTAGGACAGAGCCAAAGCAACAATAGCGGCTCTAATCAAACCGATCGGTTTAGCAGGTCAAAGCAGAGTGAGAGACTGTAAGTGCAGATTTGCCGCGAAACTTTGAACGGCCATATCTCTCGAAGGAGAGGTTCTAGAACAAAGTAAGATCATTTTTGGAATCAGTGGGAAAAAGTACATCCGGTAAGCTGGTCAGAAATAAAAGTTTGGGCCTGGATAAAAAAAATGATTTTTTGCGCAGTGCCAAAATTGGACTTTTTTGTAGTAGTGATTTTCAAATGGCCATAACTCCCGAACCAGAAACCGTAGCGCAAAAATGAAGTTAACTGTGAACTCAGCAGGCCGAAATAGGTCTAGAAAACTGCACCCGGACTCGGTTTAGGCTTGCCATAAAAACATACGGTCACCAGGCGGGCATTGATTTTCGGAACTTTGGACTTGAATATCTTCCGATCGAAGCTGGGTCTAGCCAAACGGACTTTATATTTAAAATCAGCGCCCCAAACTTCATCAGATAGACTACTCTGATATTAATTTTGAGCAAAAAATTTTTTTCCGGAAACCTTTGAGGGGGCCAAACCCCCCGCGACCCCACAGGGATTTTGACCAATTTGTGTGGATTATGTGTGGGCAAGTCTGATCTAACTTTTGAAGCAAGTTCCAGCCTTCCCAAACGTTCGTGGCTGGAGTTATTGGCGAATATTTGCAAAAAATGGAGGGTGAATTTTCGCCATTTTTGGTACATTTCGGAAAATAACTCGCTAACCAGATACGATACGGAAAAAAGTTGAGTGGGGATTTAAAGTATTTTAAAATAGCTATCGATTGGTGTGCATGCGAAAGCTGTCGGTTTAGAAATGCGCAAACGGCACACGTTTGAATTTTGGTCGTTAGAGGTCCAAAAATTGGCCAAAAAACGGCTGGCGAGCCAACTTTGAGGGGGTGTAGCTCCGGTTCTAGGGGGTGTTTTTCATCTAATATGCGCCGATGGTAATCGTTCGTGGTCTAGTTTATGCTCATGAAATTTTAGCCAGATCGGTGAGTTGACCCCACTTGCCTATGGGCCATAGTTAAGAAAGCTGACTTTCTCGCAAAATGCATGTTAAGTTTTGGGTTAGGGTTAGACTTCGTACAGGGCTTGGCTTGGGCTTTCTGTAGATTTGGTCTTGGACTTTGGGTTAGACTTAGGTTTTGGGTTAGGGTTAGACTTCGTACAGGGCTTGGCTTGGGCTTTCTGTAGATTTGGTCTTGGACTTTGGGTTAGACTTAGGTTTTGGGTTAGGGTTAGGGTTAAGCTTGGTACTGGGCTTGGCTTGGGCTTACCGTAGATTTGGTCTTGGGCTTTGGGTTAGAGTTGGGCTTGGGATTTGGGTTAGACTTAGGTTTTGGGTTGGGGTTAGGCTTGGTACTGTGCTTGGCTTGGGCTAAGGCTTGGGCTTGGGCTTTGGGTTACGCGTTGATTAGGCTTAGGCCTTGGTCAGGTTTAGGCTTTCGGTTAGGCTAAGATTAGGCTTTGGTCTAGATTAGGGTTCAAGTGTCATACCGGTCACTAAACTGGTTCCGTCGTAACTCCATCTAGCCGAAATCACCGCTCCCTTATGTGCTTCCACACTTTTCTCTACCCTGCCCGTCTTGGAAATCAGGTAGAAGCGTCCTATAAAGTTTTTCTTTCATTCAGAGAAGAGAATATTCGATCTTACCGTCGGTAGAAGTGAGCACAAAGAGGTCGGAGCCGCCTTTGCGCGAAGCTCCGCCCAGTCCTCTGGGGAACCAATGAATGTCAGTTGGGTAGAGCGTGTCGGGCAAACTGGCCAATGAGCTGGTCTCGGCGGAGATCAGGTTCCACCTCAATAGGGCGTGGTCGTCGCCGCATGACAGCAATTCGTCGCTGGTCGACCAACCGACAGCCGTCACGATGTCTTTGTGTTTCGGCTCCTTGGCCACCGATATTTTTATTCGCATATCTTGAACAGTTTTAGCTTATTTATACAGTACAGAGTGTTGTTTCAACCACTACTCTCAGTATTTTAAGCGGATAGCAGAGGACGGCAAGCGTCTAAGCCACACTTGGAATAGTTTCAGCGAAGCAAAAATGCGGTTGTTCCATTTTATTTTACAGGACCGTCCAAAAATTAGCGAGAATAAAACGGAAATTTTATTTCAGCAAAGCGTAACATACATATAATTTTTCAGATTGTCCTGAAGTTAAACGACTGATACCACCTTATACTATACCTTATACTTATGACTGATGCATGTAATAGCTTTTTGTTTTTGCTTATTTTTATTAAGATAGAGTTTTATTAAGACCGTTTCCCCTATTGCGTAAATAAACATGTTGACGTTTTTAAAGCTGCATGTGCATAGTAATTCTTGGATTCAAGCTTAAACCTAGTTTATGCACCCAGAAGACTGAGCACAAAGCGCACATAACATTCTAGATTTCTTTAATAAAGACTGCATTCTATAAAGACTGTATCAACTGTTTCCGGATGGGGGAATAGGGCCATCTGCTGTATTCCACTGAGTTAGAGAGAACCGTCGTTTATTGAAAAGCGGTTACGCAAAACGGATATTGGTGGTGATTCAGAATGCAGAAAGCCGTCCGACTTTCCACTGTTTGGCAAATTATAGATATGCATCTCCGCATGTCCAACGTCACTTTCTTTTCTAGTATTGTACAGTACAGGACGACAAATTTATCTATCTCGGGTTTCGATCGACCCGCTGTAGCTTTTGTGTTTGTCAATCAATTGCGCTAAAATTTTAGTACAACTTACGCACATCCTCAGAATTTTTACTCGCAAAATTTAAACACGAAAGTTACTGCAAAACGAACCGATGATTGATACACTCTGTATGTACATACATAGACTATTCGCCCTTTCCATTAAAAACCTCAGGGAAATACTGTACGTAATACTTTGACTTCTAAAGAGAGAAAGATAATGAAGAAAACAAGTACCTTATTTATTCGAGAATCAAATATGAACGCACCTTGTGTACGGCTTTCTGTAGGTGGGAGTTAGGAATAAGCCAACGTACTGGCAGGCGGTTGCTATGGCAACAGGCAGATCTGAAAAATAGTGCGTGGCTGTTTCCCCCGTTGGCCAACAAGCCGTAAATATAAACGCTTACACGCAATGTAAAACGGACCAAAACAAAGAATAGAATTTTTTAATTACAAGCGTATAAACCACTGAAAATGTTTGCCAAGATTAAAAACGAAAGTTGCTATTAACTTCCGAACGATGCGCATCGCGTCACAGCCCCCAGTCGCGAAGATGTAACATACCGTACATTGTATACCTACTTATTTGACCTAAGCCTAAGTTTGCCGAACTGTTATTGTATGTAAGCTTGTAAGCCTAAAGGTCTGTAGGGGTAAAATAAAATAAATAGAATTTTTGTTAAAAATGTGAAAAAGTTAGTGTAATCTCAGCCAAGAATCCGCTATCACAACAATTGTTGTATGAATAAACGTGTAGTTATTGTAGTTAGTACAGTATCCAATATGTAAATAACAGGATATCAACTTTTTAGCTCCAAAGCCCAACGAGCCATAACTACACCTGCGCAAAGACAATCGCCTCGGCACTGCTATATGCGTCTGAGTCGCATGGTTCTTGTGTTGCGCTTGTTGCTTACTAGCCCCAGTTGTTTTTCTGTTCTATGAATCGATTCTAGGTCGAAATGGAATGGAATGTGGGTGCCGATGACCCCTAAAGCTGTGCTGAACTAGCAGTAGCTACAGCACATCAAGCGGTTCTTTTTAGTTTTACACAGGCGTCATACGCTAGAATATAACACGCTCCAGACCGACCTTCGTGAAATTAACAATAGCCGCGCTATTTTCCGCCATTGGTTTTTCGGATGAAAAGATTAATCGATGAAGATAGCGAACATAAAAAATGCGAAAGAAGAAGCAGAATACGTATTTTAGGAAGGCAACATATTACCTTAGGATTCCAATGAAGCTTAGCTATTACCTACTGCGAACAAGCCGGAACCAATAGTTGCGAACTTTTTTGTAAGCCTAATCTATTTGTACAGTATGCACGTTAAAGTCACTGCTACTCCGCAGCAAAAGAAGCAGTACACACCTCTGCGTTTCTTGGAGGAACGTTGTTTCTGCTGCCTTTCTGCAATTAATTATTGCTTTTGGTCCAACAGTTGAAGACGATTGCTGTTTCCAAGCAACCATCAAGAGTTAATCACAGCCCGGACAAATGCTAGATCAAAGCACAGAAATTTCAATCAAAATCAAACGTGATGCCCTCCATGAGGAATCTAGTTCTACTTTTCTTTGCTGCAGTTTCTCTGCCTCTTTACATCGTGCTTCTGCTCATGTTTTACCGTCGCAGACATCACCAACCTTACAGTACCCCTTTCTTCACTATTTGCATATCGTTAGGGGTGGCCGACATAATGAACTTGCTCACCAGTTATGTATTCATCAAAATGCCCTCAAGAGGGTGGTTTCCGGCCGCACTAATTCTCATCATAGATTCAAGCTGGCCCAACAAACTGGGATACCTGTCTGCATTTGTCTTTTCCAATGCGCAACACTTCGGAGGTATCTTGCTCGCTTACAACAGATACACGGCGCTGTCCAAACCGCTACAGCACGTTCTGGTTTGTAAACTTTCTTAGGTACCTTCCTAACATGAAACTTTGCAGATTTGGAGCGAAAAGCACTTAGCTTGCATGATAGCGGTGCAGTGGCTAGCAGCGCTTGCTGTCGTGCTACCGGTGATTGGGCAACAATTCCATGTACTCACAGATGGAAACGGCGTCTACATTCGGCCACAACATACTCTCACCTTTCAGGTAAAAATAGTACTATGGTACTGCTGCTGAAAACAGTAACCTACATAAGTTCTAATCTGCGCTGTTGCCACAAGCAAAATGTGGTAACCGCGCAGATACAAAAGTTGTGGTATGTTCGTTCAGCTATTCGCATTCTTCACAGCAGTTCTGTTCACCCTGGCTACCATAATCGTGGGCGTTTTGTATGGTCTGCTGTTCCGGCGGCTGTCCAAAGAGAACACAACTCTGCCTTTGGTGGTGATTCAATCGAGCAATAGAACAGGAGGACCCCGTCGTCAGAAATCTGGCTTGAAAGTGGACAATAAGGCAAATTTGGGGCGCAGTCAGATCGGCACAAGACGAGAGGACAAAATGGAGGCCGAAAGAAATTATCAGTTGCATCTCGCGGTGATAGGTTTATCAATTTTTGTTGTGATGCTGCTGTTTGCTCTCTTTCTCTGGTTCTTCATCCTAGGCACACTGGTGGGTCTGTCTCTGGCCAACTACGACTTCTTCACTGTCATCAGCGATGTCTATTGCTGGATCAATCCTTGGATTCTTTTGTCAAGTCGCAAAATTCGAAACGACCTAGCAAAATTTGTGTTGCATAAAAGTTGATTGTCCTGTGTAGGTAGTGTAGAGAAGGGTGCGCTTCTGGACTTGAAAATGAACAGAATTACGGCTGAAAACCACACATGGGCCGGAAAAATCTGGAGGGGGTGTGGAGAGAGTCTCAAGGGTGGCCGGAAAAGTCCAATAAAAATGCATTAAAAGCGAAAATTTTCTTCCACTGGGAGGGAGGTGTGGGTATGGCCGGCAGAGGGGGTATTGGCCGGTGAGGGGAGGAGCAAACCCCCTCACCTCTCGGCTTATGTATGCTGAAAACAGATTGGTTTTTGCGGCCCGTGCCTGTCTGTGCTCATGGACAGTGGTACCTACAGTATTTACTGTTGCTATGGGTCCGATCCGATTTCCGATTTGCGGGGGGCCTTACGGCCTGCGATCAGACTCGAGGTCCATTCCGCTACCCCCGTGGTTTCGTCATCTCGGACGTTTCCCTTCCCTTCTATCACTGCCAGCCACTCTAGCCATGCTGTTGGGCGCCAGGTACTTAACATGCATTTTGCGAGAAAGTCAATGTAGGAAGGTCAAGCAACTTTTTTTCCCGGATCCGGCTGGTGTCGAAATATGTTAAAATAGACACCAAACGAACACCAACGGTGCATGTTCGAACATCGGGGACCCCCTAGAACCTGAGCTGTACCCCCTCAAAGTTGGGTCACCAGCCACTTTTTGACCAATTTTTTTATGTCTGACAGTCTCAACTCAAACGATCACCATTCTCTCATTTCTCTAGATACAGAATTGGTCTGCACATGGTTCGATAGCTCTAAGGGTGGCCTTTCTAGCGCTCTACCCCCAGGCTTCCGGAACGTACCCGGTTAGCGAGATATTCTCGAAAAACTAAAAAATTTCCGAAAAACACTGCCTGATTTTTTTCCGAAAAATCGTTATAACTTCTGCCAGATATGCGTCGTCCGTTGGATATTTTAGATAATGATACAACACTAAAGGCCAAACAATATTAACATATTTCGGATCCAAATTGTGGTTGGTGGGGGGGGGTGTTTTGCGATTTGAAGACTGTCGAAAAAATTTTTTTGCTTAGAATCAAAAACAAACCAGTCAGTCTGATGCAGGTTGACCCGTTGATTCCGAATATGCACTCGGATCGGCTGGATTCCTTCTGGTTCGGGAGTTATTGACCTCCAAATTCTTGACAGACAATATTTCTCGAGTGGCACTCCTCATTAGCATGAGTAAGAAGCGTGCTGAAAAGCAGTTTTTCTTATGCAGTTTTTGCTGCTGATTCTGAAAATAGCTATATTTTCTCTCTGCGATGCCGATTTTGGAAGATATGGCCATTTTAAGAATTTGCAAGGAAAATGTATGAACTTTGCATGCCATAGCAGTTTGAAAGGTGACTCAGTTCAGACATGTGTTGGGCACAGACCCATGCAATTTGCTTCATCTAATGCAGTTTTTCACGCTGATTCTGAAAATGAGAGCCGTTTTTCAATATGCCCGCTCCCACATGAGTTATTGCCTCCTGGTGCCCTGTCATTTACGTCATAAGTGTCAAAAAATTACCATAGTTTTACCCTGGAAGAACCCAATTTTCTGATACAACCCTCCACAGTTATGACACAACAATATGACTGAATCATAAAAACCAGAGCCTGAAGAAGAGAGGTAAGGTCATTTTTGAAATCAGCGGCTCAAAATAGGTCAGGTAGACCATTTACTGTTACATGATTCCCTTTGAAAGTGCCGGAACAATGATTATCTATTTCAAGATGACCCCACCGGAAACCATGGGTATTGATAAAACTTTAGAAGGCCATAAGTCACGGGCCAGTGGTTGTACCGCAAAAATAGCGTCATATTCTGAATCAGCGAAGAAAACTACACCTAATAGGAGCCATTTCATGAATTTCCTTGATCAGTCACTTATGACATAAATGACAGGGCACCAAGAGGCAATAACTCATGTGGGAGCGGGCATATTGAAAAACGGCTCTCATTTTCAGAATCAGCGTGAAAAACTGCATTAGATGAAGCAAATTGCATGGGTCTGTGCCCAACACATGTCTGAACTGAGTCACCTTTCAAACTGCTATGGCATGCAAAGTTCATACATTTTCCTTGCAAATTTTTAAAATGGCCATATCTTCCAAAATCGGCATCGCAGAGAGTAAATATAGCTATTTTCAGAATCAGCAGCAAAAACTGCATAAGAAAAACTGCTTTTCAGCACGCTTCTTACTCATGCTAATGAGGAGTGCCACTGTTGCTAAGTAATTAATTTTAAATATAATTTAATTATAATTTACTTACCAACCAATATTGTAATCTAAATTAATAAATTTCTAAAATATTATAATTAAAATTGTACTTATAATTTACTTAAGGCAAAAAATTGAGTTTTAATTTAATCAAAATTACAATTTACTTACGAAATAATTTACTTGTATTAGTAAATTTCTGAAAAATATAATTTAAATTACAATTATAATTTACATAGCAACAGTAGTGTAACCTACCTACTGTAGTGGGGCGGCTTCGGGTGAATTTGAGATAGATTTGACAAAGCGATGGCTACATTGTATGCCGGTTTAATGGGCGCACAGACTACAGCGCTCTAGGAGTCAGCGGCTGGCCGTGAGAACGATCAATAGTAGCAAAAATTCGACAATATTTTAAAAAATTGGACAAATAATTGAAAAAATGCATATTTGAAATTTTCGGCGGGGCTAGACCTATTTCTTTTGGAAATTTTAAATTGTAGTCGTAGTTAGTAGTCTTTATAAATCGCCAAAAATAATTTGTAGTCTTAGTTAGTAGTCTCAAAAAATGTCGATTTTGAATATGTAGTCGTAGTTAGTCGCGTACTTGTTCGGCGAAAACTGATCTTTGTAAAGAATTTTATTGATGTGTTGTGTGATTTTTTGTGTGTTCTGCTTTGACCAAAAATCGTACCGTCGACTGGAGTAAGTAAAATGACCGCGTCACTGACCTTCCTGACTTAGCAGATTATTAAGTCATTAAGTGGCACCTGAGGCACGGACTGCGCCTGGCCGGATTAGGTTGGGTAGAAACGGGACACAATCCCTCAAAACACTAGAGCACTTACAGCTCATGTGATCGGTTCCTTGAATTGATATCGACCGTAGTATCAGTCTTACATGAAACGAGTACAAGGGTTCTAAAGAGGAGTCCCGGTATTATTTATGTACTTCCTGTCGTTATACGGCTCCTGGGGCCGGTTGCATAAAGGTGTCTAAGTGGTTAGACTAGTCTAAATGTGGCCAAAGTCTAAGTGATTAGACCGACTTTCAGTTAGCCGGTTGCACAAAAGTCAGCGGATTCCGCAGTTAGACCAAAGACTGGTCTAACTGGTTAGACTCCGCCGGAGGTGTCTAACTGGCTTAGACTAACCGAAATAAGCAGCTGTGACTCAAGTATTTGTAAATTTACTGTCAGTGTGAAACACTAGAATAGTGCAGCTTACCTCACAGAACATTTTCTTGATCGTACATCTTTTTTTAAGATGGTTATGAGTTACCACTTTTGGCAAAAGACTTTCCGCGATTTGCCAGTTTGTTGACTGTAAAAACAATGCAGTACCAATTTGGAAACTGCCGGATCGATTGGAACTGCAGCTATATTTTTCAGTATATATCCTGCTTTCAAAATCATCCATTTACTGATAGTTGGCTTGGTAAAGGTGGGTTTATACTTCGTCCGCGCGGACAAAACGGACACAAGCGGACAGGTTGTCCGCGCAGCAGTTTATACTTTGGCGGAGCGGACACGAGTGTCCGCCAGACAGTTTATACTTTGTCCGCGCGGACACAAAATCGGTGTCAGCGCGTGTCCGCTTCTGTCCGCCGAGAGAGTTGAAAAATTTCAACTGACACTTTGTCCGCGTCGCTATTAGTGCTGTTTGAGCTTGTTATATTGCAAGTCTGAGTTCACAATTTTATCACGTTTGATGCTGAGGTTGCCGAGCTGTTAGGATTAGGTCAAATTAAGAGAAAAACAACAAAAAAGAGACGGTGTAAGAACATTGTACGTACTGTATGTTTGGCCTATCGATCAAACTGAAATCATGGCAAGTTTCTGCAGCGGCTGAACAAATTTAAAATTGTGAAAGCTTCTAACCCATTCTCTGACTGTTGCAGACACCTTTGACAGCATGAGCCTAATCGACAACGTGATTATTGAGAGTTTCGTAGTAGTATATATGTGATAGATGGGCCGGAAAAAAGGCCCTGCGTTTTCTGGAAGGTGGTAGAATGGATATCAAGTCACTTCTGAAAATGATTGCGATTTGGCTGGCATCTGACGGGACGGCCAAAGGGCTATGGGCTGGCTGGCAAGTGTCCTTACTGTACATTGGCCGGAAAAATTCAGGGCTTTTTGGCGAGGGGTTAGAGGGTTTAAATTCGCTTTCCCAAAATTTCGGAGGGGGTATGGGCCGCTGGGGGTATGGCCATTCGCGTATGGGCAGTTGAGGGGGTCTGAGTGGTTTGGTGGTAGTGCCTAGCGACGAGGTGGCTATGGTCGGCGAGGGGGTTAACCTCCTAACCACCCGGCTAATGTATGGAAGTGTTGACTAAAACACATACTGTACATACATCAGGTCATCCGCCGAAGCAAGAGTGGGTTGGGGGTCTGAAGCCCAAAATAGGACGGTTGGGAACGAAAAACGCTCAAAATCGCAATTTTTCAGCTATAAAAATCCTCAAAAATCTAATCTCTAATTTGGGCTCAATTACAGCTAAAAACTGCTGTTTTACAGCGGATTTTAGCACCTTTTGTGTCTGAAACTCTAAAAAAAATTAAGAATCTAAGAAATCCAAATGTAAGAAAAATTGGGGGTCGGAAAAATGGTTTCACGGGGAGGGTCCCGCCGAATCAGCGGGTCTGGGACCTAATTTGGGTGGGGTGCAGACCCTGGGACCCCTTGTTACATGTTTGCTAAAAAGAGTCACCGAAATGACAATTGCTGCTAACCAAAAATGTCGAGAAAGTTCTGCAAATTTGGTTTCCGAAAATACAGTGTGTCACCAAAGTTTGCGGGGTGTGAGTGGCCGTAGGGGGTATGCGCCGACTGGCAAGTGTTAAGAGCGATCGAAGATTGAGGGGTGGTGCATATAGGCATCGTCTCGGCAGGTTATGGAGTACGGCCACCCAGACCCAGACTCAGAGCTCAGACCCATGTACGTACTACATACGTACTAAGTGATACATTGCATGCATAGTGGCATAGCACCTGTGGCAGAGTGCTGACGTGGGTTGCCACCTTTGAGCTCTGATGTGTTTGAGCTATGTACCCCTTCAGGTCGACTCTACCATCTCTAGCAATTTTTAGTAGATTTTTGTGCAGGAAATAATAATAAAATATAGGTACTTATACATTATGCGTAGAAAGACTTTCTTATGCTGTTGTTGACTTCTACGTACCTACGCATGTGATAAATTATGCATAGTTCTTCATCTGCATGTATAAAATCGTGTCTCTTACTGCATTTTCAGCAGACAGGCACCCTCGCCTCCAGTCAACATCTGCATATATGGCTTCTGTACCTTCAAAATTTTACACCATTTAGTTGAGTAGCGCTTAATCGTTAGTCTTTGGAATTTGGAGTTAACTTGATAAACTTTTATGTTTAACAAAGCAGTGTAGACATCAGGTTTGAACAAAACGCATGTTCAATTAAATTCAATTATTTTTTTCTTTTTTTACAATTTTTAAAAAACAGTTTGTCCGCCGCTGACACTACGCGGACACAAGCGGACACTTGTCCGCGCGGACATGTGTCCGCGCGCGGACATGGCGGAGGGTGTCCGCGCGCTGACGTGTCCGCGCGCTGACAACATCTGTGTTCGCGCGCGGACAGCGGACAAAGTGTAAACCCACCTTAATGCGTTGGACGATTACTAGCCTTTCTCTTTGCGTACATATGTACACTAATAAAGTGTCTGACTGCAACACACACATAGAAAGAACGTCAGAACAAGGCCAATAGAAAGAAAAGGTGCAATTCTGCCCATTTTGTTGTGGATTGTACCGACCGACATATATTGTACCGGCAGCACTTTATTGCATGTACCAATGATCTTTGAAGTGCCAGTCTTGTTATTGTTGTTGTTTGTAACATTTTGTCCTTTCGAAATTCGGACTAGGAGTAGCCAACTACTATAGAGCAGGAAGAGACACAAGGTCCGGCAGCCTCCTTAACAACAACCCTCCCCTTTTACTGTCGGTGTGTGCAAGACAGCGCCGGTTCGGTCCCCATTTATCTACTTGCCATTACTGACTTTCGATGGCCTGGGTTGGGCTTTGTGTCGACTACTTCCCATCGCCTCGACAGGTTTCCAACCCACAAACACACCGCTTCCACGGGTGCCGGGGCCGCCGTGACACACGGGATAGCGTAAACTACCCATGGCCAAGACGCGCCTTCTTGACTACAACGAGCTTGACGATTTTAGAAATGTCGTCAAAACATTTTGTTCACATGTTCGGCAATTAGTCTCTGACTAGCAAATGGCTTTTTTAGTTTGTAATCCTTCTAATTGATAGCTGATATTAGGTTTCTTTAAAATATTCGGCTTAATGCAGCTGTTAATAAACTGTTAGACTAGTCTAAATGCGCGACAGACTAGTCTTACAAAAGCCTAGTCTAACGGTACGTTTATGCAACGCAACTAAAGCTTGGTCTTTAGATAGACCAGTCTATCGGCAGTTAGACCAGTCTTTAGCTCTTAGACTAGTCTAACAGTTAGCCACTTTTATGCAACCGGCTCCTGGATGTGCCCGTGTTTCTGTCAGAAACGGCCGAATCGTAACTGACCCAGACCATAACAACTTCCCGGCCTGTTTGCCCGATTCTTGGAGCAAAGTGGAGGCGCGGTACTTTGAACGACGACTCTACCTCAGCGCACGGACAGCTGGCAAGCGGAAGGCCAAAGAACACTACAACATGCTCTTGCTACTACATTGCCTTCCAAGTACCCTCTTCGGCCTGCCAGTCTATTACAGCTCTCAAATTGAGCGCTCTTATCCTGACTGCTCAGGCAGCCGCCGCGCCTTAAAGCCAATTAGGGGAAACAAAAGAGTGGAACTTCTGTCAGACAACCGTTTCTCCCATGCAGGGTTGTATATTTTTCCGAAAAAAACCTCGGCTTGTTTTTTTCCAGTTTTTTTCCGGTTTTTTTCCGGTTTTTTTCCTAAATCGCGGAAAAAAACTCCAGCCCAAGTTCTGAGTATCCTAGGCTGGTTTTATGATTCCTAACGCTTTCTAGCGCCTTCCTCAGTCTTGTTAGACCAGAAATACACGTGTTACATTGATATAAATCACGAAACAGGCATGAAACAGTGCCTGACAGGTTCCATAAATAACGCTATATGCAAATTTTCTTACAGCAGTTTGCATTTTTGTTTTTTCATGCCAAATTTGGTCTTTTTTGTTGTTTTTCTAACAGTTTTGAGTCAGTATGGCCTATTATACATAGCAAAAGTCCATTTTTTAAACGAAAAATGACGTAAATTAGCTATTTTTAGCTTGAGTTTTTTTCCGCGATTTATGTTTTTTTCCGACCCTTAGGAAAAAAACCGGTTTTTTTCCGGAAAAAACAGTTTTTTTCCGGTGTTTTTTTCCCCACCTCACATCCCTGCTCCCATGGGGGCGCGCAGTCCTTTCGCAAAGGCAGCCGGCATAACCAACTTGTGGCGTAGAGTAAAAAGAACCAAATGTTTTGTTGTCTCACCAATGGTTAACTGTACTATACTATTACAATGCTTTACCACTTTTTGCAGCTCTCTGCTTTCACCTTTGTAGCGCGTTCTAAAAGGAAATAAAAGCGAAAATTATAGCGTCATTTGCTGCGGAACGGCCGAATAAATCTGCGGTTTTCGCAGACCGTTTCTGCAGTTTTGTCGGAATCGCAGATCCTAACTGCAAATTCCGCAGAAATAATAGCGTGAAAAGCGCTTCGAAAATCTGCGATAGTTGGCAGATTTTCTGCGATTTTTTCGCAGAAAAAATAGTAGGAATAAAGTAGGCAGACAGATCTGCAAAAAAACCGGCAGATTTTCTGCGGAAATTAGCAGAATCTGGTTTAGAGAGTAGGTTGCTCTTACGGTACGTACCCGGTTCCTTTTCCATAAATCGATGGCAGAAAGAGTGTGGGGAACAACTGAGACAAGGCGGAGATGACCATAAATGATTTGTGCCAACTAGATAGCCTGTTCTTCTTTGATCTTCTCCTCTTGTTTGGAGTAAATGCTAAGCACCAGTAGCTTGTGAAGAATCTAACCTGGCCAAGCAGGCTGAATGCTACCAAGTCGTAGCACACCGATAGTGAAACCAAATTTTCCTTGAATCTGAAAACACTTTTGAGTATGATCGAATGATGATGAATGATCGAATGTACCTGTTGAAATCCTCCAGTGAGTGCAGAAAATGGACAATTAGCGTGATTCCCGTGGCGGTAAATGTGAAACTAGACCATACGAGCTTTGGCACAAGCAATGCCGACATCTTAGTCACGTAGCCAAGATGCATCAAGATATCGATTATTAATTCAGTACAGACAACAACACCTCCGATTGTTGCTGCTGCAAAGCTACGATCAACGCAGACACACGTAACACTATGTACGTACCGTGCGACCAGTTTTTAGAAAGTAGACTCCACTGACAAATCGAAAACGCCAAAAGCTGGGTGCAAATGACTATCGGGCTCATTATTAGCGCTCCATAGTGTAATCTTTCAATTTCTCTAGGCATATCTGAAAGAAAAACATGTGTATAGAGATAGGGGCACACGAACTACTATCGGGAAATTTCATTTACCGATTCTTGCTCGTGAACGATTAACTGTAATTTCTGGATCAGGACACAACACACACACAACTAAAAATAATGAAAAAACAACAATGTACGTACTTGTACGTACAGTCGCGTCTTTTGTACTTGTTGTTTGGCTATCGCAATTTCAGGATTCGGTATGGTATCGGTCGGCACCGAGAAAAATATAAGGTCGGTTTCAACTTTTTTTTTTGTTTTTTTTGTTTTTATAAGTTTATCAGGTACACATACCCGACAAGGACGCCACTCGCTCTTGCGAGCCCTTCAGTGTGACAGCCCTTTGTTAGTATACCGTTAGTTCAACTGACAATACATACTGAACCCTTGATTCACGAACTGTGGCTGGACTAGCTGCGACAAAATTGGTTACCAGCGCATTATTTGCCAACATACAGTGTACAATACAGTGTACATGGACTGCCTGCAAGAGTAGCTACTACAACGAACTAACAAAAAGTCAACCTGAACAAACACTTGTTCTTCAAATTGGCAGTGAAATAGTTTTATTATTCAATGGTATGTACAGTATTTAGTATCTGGTCTTGCTCGTTGCAGGTCCGAGTTCGAGTGGAGGGGCGTGTCGCGTTGTGGTTTCTGTCGCAGAGGGAAATGATGCAGACGATGCAGCTTTGCTCAATGCGCTTGATCTGGCTGAGAAGCATGTCGGTCCGCGACCTGCTAACGTTCCTGAGGACTATTTTAAGCCCACTGATTCCTACGAATACGTTCACCCGGACCGACTTAGTAGTCAATTTGTAGTCAGCAAAATTTTAAATAAAATGGCAAAAAATTCAGGTTTTTAAGGTAAAACAAGAAGTTTGAAAGTCTAAAATAGTAAAAACGACAAAGGAGTGGTTAAATTTTTAAAGATAACATAGGTATATTTTGCTGATAGTTGTGATGCCAAAAATGCCTGTTATTTAATCTACAGAAGTTTTAAATTTAGGATTAGGTTCAGAATACACGGTTTTTTGTTTACAGCTTCAAAAGACGTATTTTCGTTAATGTTCTACCTACATACTATCAAGTTCTATATTTTTTACCATAAACAAACGAATATGTACAGTACATGTATGTACTTTGCATTTTTTACAAAGTTTGTTGAAATTGAATAAATATTTAAGAATAAATCAGAAAACTACTTTTGAATGGCAAAACAAGTTGTGAACACCAGTGAAAAAGCTCAGTTAAGAAAAACTCACAGATAAAATGGCACAATTTCGGTTTCTAAATGGTTAATGTGTATGATATGACCAAATAAATTCCAGAATTTGCTGACTACT
>JASANB010002880.1:0-32370 GCA_030248155.1 Sabatieria punctata | reverse complement strand
GCTCATAAACTTTTGGTTTCACTTTTGTAGCAGCTGTACAAATGGGGCTGACCACTTAGACGCCTCAGTCAACTGGCCAATGTCCATAAGTGATTGCACAATGGTGGCTTGGAAATGTGGCTCCTGTTCAATCAAAAACATCAGGCAATCATGCCAGCATTGATCGCTGACTTTCCTTCTTGTCTCTGGGTCACCAAATCGACCTTCAATCAATGTCATCAACGTCTTTTTACGCTGTCTGTGCAAACAGTGGGGAAGCAAATTCAATGGTATGTCGTATCTAGCAGCATACCTTAACCAGCACAATATTACTCTAAAAGAAAGTGACTATTTCATTGAGTTACAAACTTCGTTATCAGTTTGTTCAGGCGATTGACGCATTCCCAGCCGAGAACATCAGCAAAGTGAGACTGCAGAGGAATATCGTTACTCAGTGAGTCCAAGTAAGCAACAGATGCCAGCTGCAGATTCCTGCTAGCCGAGAGAAAACGCGTCGCAATGTGCTCTTCGTAGTTCAAAAGGCACATGGCAATCAGTTTCGGGTCATAGCAAGTCTGCTCCTGATGCAACTCCATGGCCAATTCAAGCGCAAACCGAAAATTCTGCCTCAGCGCTGTCATAGTCTGGAAAACAATCTCCTTCTTCACTTTACTGTTGTTTAATACCGGATTTTTCAAATGCGTATGCATATGCGTATATGCATTCAAATTACAAATGCGTATGAGTTTGCATATAATGCAAAACTAATGCGTATTTTGCGTATTGCAAATGCGTAATGCGTAATCTCAGAAACATTCAGAAATTTCACTGAACAGCTTTTTTTGCTCTACAGTATGCTGTTTAGGTATCCAACATTATTATAATCCATGTTTTTTTAGACTACTTGAGGCTTTATGATAAATTCCTGACCTCAAAGAATTGCATTATTGTATCTACAGTACAGCATACATGTAACAAACAGGGGGTCTGCAGGTCTGCCCCAATGGGCACCCCTCCACCAACACGATTCAGCCCAAATTAGCAATTGTTGACGATTTTTAGCCCAAAATTTGCCATTTTTGCGATTTTTAAGCGTTTCTTAGTGCCTAACTCCCCTCCCAAAATTCGGGCTCAGACGCCAGACCCTAAATCCTTCGGCGGATAACCTGTTAATGTATGATGTACAGTACGTATGTTTTCAACAGGCAAGCAATATGCGCTTTCCAGGAACAAAAAGTTTGTTTTAATGTTCATTTCGAGAAGAAGTCTAGTAGCATTCAACCATAATAAACATACAGTGAAAAGATTAACAGATAGCCTGAGCTTACAACCCAACTTATGTCACCCAAAAGTGTAGAAATAGAAACTCTAAATAGAAACTCTAAATTCAAGGATTTGTCACAGGTTTCCTTTCCTCTCAAAACTTAACCTCTTTTATAAATAGTAGCAAGCAAAACTTTGTTGAAGCTTCAAATTATCTCAGAAAATTCCTGGTACCCTCACCTCACACTAAAAACATGAAGAATAACCACAATTAGGTAACAACTTGAACTAAATTTTTTGCAAGACATTAGAAAAGGTAGCTATTTTTCAGACCCAATATGCATTACGCAACAATATGCAAACTTTTGGTAGAATGCGTAATAATATTGCGTAATGAAATTCAAATGCGTATGTGTATGCGTATACGCATTCTGAAACGCAATGCGTACTTTGCGTAATGATATGCGTAATGCGTATACGCATGCAACAGTACTTCACTTCTACAGAAACAAACATCGACCTGAATATTTTGCGCCACCAGCTGTGCGTCTAGTGCGTCCAACGCGAACAAATCGATAATTCTACGCCTATTGGACCTGGATACTTCAGAGGAGAGCAGATAATTGAAAGATCGAACCTGAAGAGACTGACTGCTGAATTCAGAAGTAAAGTATGGCTCTACCACCTGAAGTTCATAAGCTGGCAAAGTTGGCTTGAAGGAATGCAGCACGTCAGCAGCTACTGTGAGAATGTTCTTGCTGTCCGCATCAGCAGAGAATTGGGGAAGCAACTGCAGAACCAAGGCAAAGCCATCATTACAAGTTGAATGCACCAAATGCTCATGCAATTCAGATGGAGTTGCAGTTGAAGTCAGTGGGCCAAGGGCTACAACCACCTGTTTTACTGATTTCTTCTTGACAGTTCGTCTTCTGTTGTTCAGAAAGCGATCGCCGAAACAACTGAAATCAAGACTGCACAATGTTCCATTAGTAGGAACAAAGTTGCTGCTTCCTGTCTTGTTCTCATGGATGGCAGTTTGCTTGCAGTGTCTGCTTGTGTCAGAGAAAACAAGTTTTCGAAAAATCGAAATTTTCAATTTAAAAACTGATATTTTACCCATTCAAAAAAGGTCTGCTAACGTCAAATTGAACATTGCACGACCAAATGAAAAAATTTCCTCCCCCCATTGGGTACTACATTGGTACTCAATCTGGTCAGGGAATTTTATGACATGTGCATGTAATGATTCTGTGGTTCCCTGATCAGTTATAAATTCTCAGACCTTCCAGGATCCCACGAACCCTAATGGAAAAGGCAGAAAATCAATGACATTGAAACCTTGATTAATCCCCCGGTTTAATTGGGCGCCCTTTGAGTGGGCAATTGACCAGTACTACCTCTACCTACTCGGGTTTCTGTAACTTCCCTCATGGTATCACCACAATGGTCCAATGGACCATTATACAGTCAGGGATTTCTTGACATACTGTATATATCCATTGAGGCTTCGATACCGAAGCCTCGGTACAAGTGACACCATATTGTATACGGATGTCAAGAAGCCCTTGCTGGTATGTGCCATTCAAAAGAAAGGAGGTGAAAAAGTTAGACTGACTGAGACCGACCGACCGACCGACCGACCGACCGACCGACCGACCGACTGACTGTAGCATCCAATAAATATCCCTGCACCCCCAGAATAAAGCAAAAACAATGAAGATAACAAAAATCAGACCACACCTCTCAGTTACGCTCCTCAAAGTTGGCCGGTCCCAGCTCTCAAACTTCACTCCAGACTGTTCTCCATACTTGGTCTCCAGAAACTCCAACCTCACTTGGTCAGGCATGTAGTAGAGTTCAGCCAGAAAGTCCAGCAACTCCGTAGCGCATTTGGAGCGCTTGTAAGTCAGGTAGCGATTGACAGCAGTCATATCTTGCAGCAAGAAACAAGGCACCAGTACGCTCTCCACTGCATAATCGCCTTGCGAGTTAGTGCACGAAATCAACACGGCCGCCAGTTGGTATCGATGAGCGGCTATCAAGTGCTAAAATTTGCATAGAGCAACTACATCGTATCAACTCTTGAAACGTGCTTACTGGAATCAGCTCCAGAAGCGAGAACAGAGAGCACAAGTCTGCGTGTAATCGATTGCTGACTTTTGAGTGTTTGGCAAGAACAAACGCTGCAACCTTCTCCTGAAAATATCAGTCTAACCAAAATCAGCATACAGCAAAAGAAGCTTTTAGATTTTTCCGAATAATACCAAACGGCCGCCATCGGTCAATTTTAAACCGCGTGTAAAGATTTTGGTATAGGCCATTCACAATCCACTCGGTTTCTGCTTTGTTAAAAATTTTTCGATTCTCTCAGATCCGTTCGTTTCTAGCTACCGTACTCGACATAGTCTTTGGTTTTTCAACACGAAAACATCTATCTTCTAACTACGGTAGCCAATTTTCAGAGATGGAATGGAAGTGGCGTAGCGGCGCTGCTGCTGTTCGCTAAAAAGTGGCAATTGTGGGACAGTATCCCCGCACATTAGCGAAAACCTAACTGATTAAGCTGAAGCTAAGATAGATCCTAAAAGTACGTTTAAGTTCATCCTAAGCCTAATCCCGATCAATGTCGAAGCTTAAAACTTGATCACAGTGCTGAACAGAAGCTGTTAACTTCCAAATTGGTGGGGTAGTGTAGTGTCGATGTATCAAAATTGGAGCATCAGTGCGTCATGCATAAGTGAAATGCACGCTGCTTCCCTCGCAATTCGCCAGGGAAACCTAGCTTAGTCTGTACCGGAGTTTTCCACTTAGTATCCCAGGGGATATAACACGGAAAATCACGTTTCTGAGTGAAAACATTGTCGCCAGTTAATATCCCAGGGATATTAACTGGACAAAGCCATGGGATATTAACTGGAAACAGCATGGGATTTTAACCGTAACAATGTTTTATGTATCATAGATACAGTATGCATGTGTGAAGAAAATCATTACAAATTTGACATAAACATTGCCGCCAAGTAATATCCCATGGGATATAAAGCGGAAGAATGGTCCATGTAATATTCCAGTGGGATATTAAGTGGGGTGGGATAGTAAGTGGAAATCTCCGGTACAAGGTTTAGTATAGTATTATTACAATTTGTTCGTAGTTTGATCCTAGCATGCTAGCCTTTGGTACAGTAGTTCAAAGTTATGCCATTCCGAAATGAACGGACCCGAATTCTCACACATCAAATTTGAACATACTGTACATATCTCACGAATCCTTTTCGGATCTTTCCCAAATTTTGCAGGATAGCCAAATCTTATATGGACGTTAAACTCTGAAGAGGTCACCTTTTTAACGCAACGAAATAAAATCAGGCGCATTCTATTTCTTTAGTGGAGTGGAGGTGAAAAATTACGGTAGCGTTGTCAAAAAGGTTTGTGCCCAGTTCCGACTTTTCCTTTTCGCTGTATTAGAATTGTTAAGCCTAAGCCTAAGCCTAAGCCTGAACCTAAGCCCTAATCCTGAGCCTGAACCTAACCCCTAAGCCTAAGAATGAACCTAAGCCTGCGCATTGAGCATTGTTACCTAGCTATTCTTGTATATTTACCAGAGTCATGTCTGTATAAAAGATAGTGAAAGTTATTACATAAAGTCGGAACTGGGAAACTCGGAAAAGGAAACATCGGAACTGGGAAGGTCTGAATAGATAGCCTAATTTATGTGCTCATTGTGTTACCTTAGTTGAGGCGACTGTAATTAGGGATGGGCACGCTTCGTCCGGCTGCGCCGTTTAGAAAATACAAAAATACGGGCAAAACATGGTCCGAACACGGTTTTCGCAACTTCAAGCGCACATTCTTTTTTATGTTCGGTTATTGATGGTAGGAAGTGATGTACATATATGAAACAGAGTACGAGCTATCGAATAAGATGCATTTTGGACCATAATTCAGCCATTAAAGGGCATTTTTTTCTCAAAAACTGAATTCGTCGTTTTTCAACGTCCATTTTCTGTTGAAAGGAGAGTTTATTTAAGAGTCAGTCTCTGAACCGATCGAGTCTCATTCTTCAGACCCAAAATTGAAACTTTGGCGCAGGAAGTTGAAAGTTGGTGCACTGATACCCCTTGATGAGTTGTTAAACCACTGCAAAGGAATACCGAATTCGACGCTCCACGCTCGAGATATAAGCCCGCGAAAATGGGCTCTCTTAACTATGGGACCAAAATTTCAAACTCGCATTTCTAACTTACCAGTTGGAGTTTGAAGTTGAAAATTGTGGATTTTACGTAACTTTTTGAGTACTTTAAGATTGCGCAGTCCAATTTCACTTTTGAGGAAAAAATTTTTTTCAACCTCCTTTGGCGCCCCATAGCTCGTCTGCAACCCGCCCTAGTCATATCTTTTTATTTCAGATTATTGTAGCGCTATCAATTAGCTACCTTTTGGTATAAAATACGTCGAGCCAGCTGCCCGCGTGTTTGAGAAATATGGCTTCAAATTTGAAAAACCCCTGACTTTTGCATTATTTTTTGTGCATAAAATTTCCAACTATGATTTCTAACCTACCAGTTGGAGGTTGAAGTTAAAAATTATAGTTTTTACACAACTTTTTGAGTACTTTTAGACTACGCAGTCCAATTTCGCTTTTGAGTAAAAAAATTTTTCTTCGACCTCCTTTGGCGCCCCATAGCCCATCTGGAACCCGCTCTAGTCATATCTTTTTATTTCAGATTATTATAGCGCTATCAATTAGCTACGTTTTGGTGTAAAACACGTGGAGCCAGCTGCCCGCGTTTTTGAGAAATGTGGCTTCAAATTTCAAAAACCCCGAATTTTTGCATTATTTTTTGTGCGTAAAATAATGCAAAAGTCTGGAAGTTTTCAACTTTGAAGCCATATTTCTCAAAAACGCGGCCAGCTGGCTCGACGTACTTTATACCAAAACGTAGCTAATTGATAGCGCTACAATAATCTGAAATAAAAAGATATGACTAGGGGGGTTGCAGACGAGCTATGGGGCGCCAAAGGAGGTTTTTACTCAAAAGCGAAATTGGACTGCGCAATCTTAAAGTACTCAAAAAGTTGTGTAAAGACTATAATTTTTAACTTCAAACTCCAACTGGTAGGTTAGAAATCATAGTTGGAAATTTTATGCACAAAAAATAATGCAAAAGTCTGGGGTTTTTCAGCTTTGGAGCCATATTTCTCAAAAACGCGGGCAGTTGGCTCGACGTATTTTACATCAAAAGGTAGCTAATTGATAGCGCTACAATAATCTGAAATAAAAAGATATGACTAGGGCGGGTTGCAGACGAGCTATGGGGCGCCAAAGGAGTCCGAAAAAAAATTTTTTCCTCAAAAGTGAAATTGGACTGCGGAATCTTAAAGTACTCAAAAAGTTGCGTAAAGACTATAATTTTTAACTTCAAACTCCAACTGGTAGGTTAGAAATCATAGTTGGAAATTTTATGCACAAAAAATAATGCAAAAGTCTGGGGTTTTTCAACTTTGGAGCCATATTTCTCAAAAACGCGGGCAGTGGGCTCGACGTATTTTACATCAAGAGGTAGCTAATTGATAGCGCTACAATAATCTGAAATAAAAAGATGTGACTAGGGCGGGTTGCAGACGAGCTATGGGGCGCCAAAGGAGGCCGAAAAAAATTTTTTTCCTCAAAAGTGAAATTGGACTACGTAATCTTAAAGTACTCAAAAAGTTATGTAAAATCCTCAATTGTCAACTTCAAACTCCAACTGGTAAGTTAGAAATGCGAGTTTGAAATTTTGGTCCCATAGTTAAGAGAGCCGATTTTCGCGGGCTTATATCTCGAGCGTGGAGCGTCGAATTCGGTATTCCTTTGCAGTGGTTTAACAACTCATCAAGGGGTATCAGTGCACCTACTTTCAACGTCCTGCGCCTAAGTTTCAATTTTGGGTCTGAATAGGGCAAACGGGCAAAACTCGATCAGTTCAGAGACTGACTCTTAAGAGCCGGTTTCTCTATGAATCGACTTTTGCTCCTTAACCTCCGGACAAATCTCAACTTTTTGTCTCCGATTTGGCTGAAATTTTCTATTTTGGTTTAATTTGACCTAAAAAGACATTTTATCACCTTCCCGGCCATTTTTGAGAGGGTCACTTTTTCGACCCTCTCACTGATTTTGAGCCATAACTCGGGACGAAATCATCGTAGGAACTTGCGAATTGCATATTTAGAATCAGAAAGTTATTCTCTTTCAACCGATATCCTACTCGACTGCATTGCGGAGAAAAAAATTTTTTCGAACCCCTTCCGGGACCGATTTGACCCCCTCACCGTCAATAGTCCGACTATTTTATTTCATGGAAATGTAGCGCTATGTTTTTGCTTTTGATTAAAGAAAAAAAATCGACAAAAAAAAGTGACCCCTAATCGAGTTTTTGGGCCTTGAAAGTTGAAAATAAAAAAAATTCCTTATAATGGATTGCACACTGTAAACAACACAACTTGGTCAGTTTTGAATCGAATTCGGAGATCTTTGAGACACGTATTGTACTGTTCGTCTTGCACATAGCTCACAAACCTGGTCCTGGTTGCCGCTGTTTAACACGAGTTTTATGCTTATTTTGTTAATTATTTTCAGTTTCGCAAACAATTTCTCGGTTTCATTTGATGTTTCCCATGATGGGCGTCCGAATTGTCTTTTTGAAAGGAATTAGAGCTGGAAATCGGGCCGGCCCAACCCAAGCAATGCCTAAGCGAAGGATAGTTGGAAACTTTTGCATTGAATAAACATTCTGCTTACTTGGTACTTACAAGAAGTAAGCATCAATTAGCATCGTGCACTATAACGAATATTTACAGAGACTGCTTAGACTCTGTTACTCTCTTGTTATTTGTTTTCTCCTTAAGCAATGCCATGCAAGATTTGCGTAGGTGTGCACGTGAACAGACTAAAATATACATTATTGATCCTGGCCGCTGTGGGATGGCGGCTGTAAAACACGTCATCTCAACTCAACTATTGACGTATGTACATACAGTATGCAAACTATAGTCTATTCAAAAAATAAGCGACCTGGCGGTTTTTTGCAAATAACTTTTTGGGTGCCATCCAGGCAACTTGAGCCTCATAACCAAAGTTGTAGACAAGATCGAGCTCCGGCCTGGGGTAAATCCTAATCTGCGCTACGTTTGCTCTGAACACTAATTTGTGCAATGTCAAAAAATGAGCTTTTTTCCTAATTGTGATGAAAATTAGATGACTGCAGAATTCGATTCTAGAGTCCTTGGCGACTCCAATGATGCTTTCATGATGTGTCTAGGCCAAACCGATCTGGAGATATGGCCGGTCAAATTATGCAAAAATCGCAAAAATGGCGTTTTTTTGAAAATTGCACAAAATAAAGGGAAACATAATTTTTTCCTCAGGGAGGGGGGTGGGCGATGGGGGTATGGCCGGCCGAGGGGGGTATGGGCCGGCGAGGGGTGTAAACCCCCTTACCCCTGGCCCATGTATGGTCCAATACCATTATAAGCATCCGCAATCACTTTTTAGGCGTTTGCGAACTCTACCATTACAACACTGCCACTTCTGACATGCAAATTTTGAAAATTTGTGTTACAGTACAAAAAAGTTTTTCTTGAAGCTGTACCACCGCTTGTTGGAAGCCGAATTACGGTATCAGGATAAGGTTTTCAGGGTCGGGAAGTGTCAGATTCGATTCCGGCGGTCAAGAATACCCCATTCAGGAAGTTTCAGCCAAATCCGTCGGTCTGCCTATGTTTCCCCCTTATTTTGTGAAATTTTCAAAAAACGCCATTTGTCGCGATTTTTGCATAATTTGACTGGCCATATCTCCAGATCGGTTTGGCCCAGACACATCATAAAAGCATCATTGGAGTCGCCAAGGACTCAAGAATCGAATTCTGCACTCATCACATTTTATCGCAATCGCTCATTTTTTCACATTGCACAAATTAGTGTTCAGAGCAAACGGAGCGCAGATTAGGATTTGCCCCAGGCCAGAGCTCGACCTTGTCTACAACTTTGGTTCTGAGGCTCAAGTCGTCCGTAGGCCTCCCAAAAAGTTATTCGCAAAAAACCGCCAGGTCGCTTATTTTTTTAACAGACTATAGTTTGCATACTGTATATAGGTATGGCCAATGGTTTTCAAAAATTCACGCTACAGCAAAAAATTTATGCTAAAACCGCCGATAACATGACCGGATGCGATAATTTACGCAAAAAACCGCACTTGATTCCATGAAAAATTAGAAAAATGCGATCTAAAAACATCCATCTGCGAAGAACTTTTGTATGGCGCACTTGGTACCATTTTTATTTATGGGCAACAGATTGAAATAATTGGCGCTACAAGCAAAAATTTATGGTCAAACGGCAATAGCATGACCGGGTGCGATTATTTGCGCAAAAAACCGCACTTAATTTCATGAAGAATTGGAGAAATGCGGGTTCAAAACAGCCGCGTGGGTCAAATCGCGTAAATTAGTGTTTATAACTTGGTCGCCGTCCCAGTGGTGGCTGATTTTCTATGGCGCGAGTTACGAAGGTGCAACCAACTTGATTGTTTAAAATCTACTAGAAAGATGTGAATATTCGTCGCACAGCTAAATTAATGCGAAAAAGTATGATTGCAAGTCTTGGGTACAATAAAAGCCTGAAATGGCAAAAATTAAGGGTTACAGAAAATTCAACACCGTTTGTGGGGTTAACGACAAAAAGCAGAGAGCAAATTCTTATATCATTCGAAAGCCTGAAGTCTACTGTACACGGAACCGATTGAACATTTTGCGCCCAATTCGTCGTTTTTTCACAAGAACGAGGAACATGAAAAAAATCCACGAAAATGCCAATTTTCAGTAGTTAAGAAAGAATCAAATTTGTGGGGACCATGCCAATGTGTGGAAAGAAAAAAAGCGGTGCTATATAGGTAACGAGTTGCGCTGATTTTAAATCCGGTTGAACAAAATTTGAATCAACTCTCCTTTTAGCAGAAAATGGCCATTGAAAAACGACGAATTCAGTTTTCGAGAGGAAAATGCCCTTTAACGACCGAATTATGATTCAAAATGTATCTTATTCGATAGCTCACACTCTGTTTCATATAAATACATCACATCCTCCTACCAGTAACGGAACACAAAAAAGCATTTGCGCTTGAAGTTGCGAAAACCGTTTTGGACCACTTTTTGGCTGTGAATTTTTATTTTCTATTCCGCGCCGCGCAAACGTGCTTTGGCCATCCCTACTGTATATACATAGTACGTCAATAGTTGAGTCGAGATGACGAGTTTTACAGCCGCCATCCCACAGCGGCCAGGATCAATAATGTTTATTTTAGTCTGTTCACGTGCACACCTACGCAAATCTTGCATGGCATTGTCGCTTTGGCATTGCTTGGGTTGGGCCCGCCCGATTTCCAGCTCTAATTCCTTTCAAAAAGACAATTCGGACGCCCATCATGGGAAACATCAAATGAAACCGAGAAATTGTTTGCGAAACTGAAAATAATAAACAAAATAAGCATAAAACTCGTGTTAAACAGCGGCAACCAGGACCAGGTTTGTGCGCTATGTGCAAGACGAACAGTACAATACGTGTCTCAAAGATCTCCGAATTCGATTCAAAACTGACCAAGTTGTGTTGTTTACAGTGTGCAATCCATTATAAGGAATTTTTTTTATTTTCAACTTTCAAGGCCCAAAAACTCGATTAGGGGTCACTTTTTTTTGTCGATTTTTTTTCTTTAATCAAAAGCAAAAACATAGCGCTACATTTCCATGAAATAAAATAGTCGGACTATTGACGGTGAGGGGGTCAAATCGGTCCCGGAAGGGGTTCGAAAAAATTTTTTTCTCCGCAATGCAGTCGAGTAGGATATCGGTTGAAAGAGAATAACTTTCTGATTCTAAATATGCAATTCGCAAGTTCCTACGATCATTTGGTCCCGAGTTATGACTCAAAATCTGTGAGAGGGTCGAAAAAGTGACCCTCTCAAAAATGGCCGGGAAGGTGATAAAATGTCTTTTTAGGTCAAATTAAACCAAAATATGAAATTTCAGCCAAATCGGAGACAAAAAGTTGAGATTTGTCCGGGAAGAGTCGACCCTTATATAAACCGGCTCTTAAATTGGTTTCAATCGGATTTGAAATCAGCGTAACTTGTTACCTATATAGCACCACTCTTTTTCTTAACGCAGTTTGACGCGGTCCCCACAAATTGGATTCTTTCTTAACTACTGAAAATCGGCTTTTTCGTGGATTTTTTTCGTGTTCCTGATTGTTGTGATAAAACGACGAATTTGGCGAAAGGGTTTTAATCGGTTCTGAGTACAGTAGACTTCAGGCTTTCGAATGATACAAGAATTGGTTCTCTGCTGTTTGTCGTTAACCCCACAAACGGTGTTGAAGTTTCCGTAACCCTAAATTTTTGCCATTTCAGTATTTTATTTTGTGCAACGCTTGCAATCATACTTTTTCGCATTAATTTAGCTGTGTTACGGATATTCACGGCCTTCTAGTAGATTTTAAACAATCAAGTGGGTTGCATCTTCGTAAATCGCGCCACAGAAAATCAGTCCCAGTTCAAACGAGCGACCAAATGCTAATTACTAAACTGCGCGGCTCACACAAAAACTGTTTTTAACACGAATTTCTCTAATTCTCCATGAAATCAAGTGCGGTTTTTTGCGTAATTTATGGCATCCGGTCATGCTATCGCCGTTCTAGCACAAACTTTTTCTTGTAGCGCGAGTTATTCAAATATATTGCCCATAATAAAAATGGTACCACGTGCGCCATAGAAAAGTCCTTCGCAGGCGGCTGTCATTAAATCGCATTTTTCTAATTTTTAATGAAATCGAATGCGGTTTTTTGCCTGAATTGTCCTATGCGGTCATGCTATCGGCCCTTTTAGCATATTTTCGTTGTCGTAGCGCGAATTATTAAAAATGGTCGCCCATACCTACTGTAATCTACGACCCGATTACCGTATAGTGCTGTTTATAGTACCCGGGTACTATATATGGCACTTAGGGTTTTGCGAAAATAAAAGTGAATCCATTTATAGTACCCGGGTACAATATATGGCACTCTACAAATCTGCTCTATAAGCAACTACCAATAGTATGTGAAATTTCTTGCTAAAATTACGGTCTACTTGTCAAAAATAGGTTCTTTACTTACATCAGAACCTCTATGATTGCATTATCTACTGTTTTTGTTCGCACAAACAATGTTTACCACCAAAAATCCTATAATGTTCGGTCATTTTGTATTTATAACTGCTCACTGTAGAATAAAAATCTGTCTCCATTTATAGTACCCCGGGTACTATAAATAGGGGGGTACTATAAACAGCACTATACGGTAGTTGATACAACCCTGCTTTCTGTACATGGGATAACACCCTTATAAAGCTGAAACTTGAGAATGCCAATATTTCACCTTTACTTAAGAAAGAAAACATCGGACAGATTTTAACCGGTTGTGCTATAGAGCTGACCTCATCAGGGTTTAATGTTCATATACAAGTAGATTGGTTAACCAGCAAAATTTGGGAAAGATCCGATAAAGGATTGATGAGATACAATGTGCGAATATACATGTTCAAATATATGACTTCTGAAAATTTCTGTCAGCTCAGTCCAGAAGGACTTTCGATTCGGTCGGCTGAAAATTGACGAAATAGGCGGCCATTTGAAATTATTCGGAAAAATCAAATAAAGGCCAGAATGGCCAACACTGTAGATGTGTACCAATTTACCTGCAAATCAGCGCTCAAACACGCTCGTCTAAAGTCTTCTGGCTTTTGCTGCTTGGCGCAGTAAGCCTTGAGTGCGTTGGCTATGGCAATTACTCTCAAGTGCAACTTCTGTTCCACTGCCATTTGCATCAACGTAAAACTGACTTCCAGCGGATTCTCAACCCGACTCAGCACAGTAGACTCGAGAAAGGCAGCGAAACTGTGCTGCGATTTGATGTGCAGACGTTTGACACTGACTCCAGCCTCGTTGATCTGGTCGAACCACTCTTGATACAGCGCCTCTGTAGGTTGGACGATGCGCTCTGTGCCAGAACTACAATCAGACGATCTGGCGCCATCCACGGAAGTCTGTCTGCGCTCCAGTTCCACCACATTTGGCACCATCGCATCGGAGACTTCTAGCTCCGTCTGCCACCTGCAAACAGCTAATACAGGGTCCACCAAAAAACAACCCAGCTTATTTTTACCGGCAGCCAAGGCCGCCGGTATAAGATTAGCTTTTCGTTAAGCGTGTAGGATGCAATTGTATCTTAAAGCGTGTGCTCTCGGCGCCGTTCGGCTCGCTCGTTGTAAAGCTGCAGCCTTTAAGACACTCCAGCAGGAAGGAGAGTTTACTCGAACGGTTGGTTCTCAGCATACATGTACTAGGGGGGTTTGGGTGGGGTTACTCCCCCCAGCTGGAAAGGCCAAACCCCCCTCACCCCCCCCCCCCGAGACAGGTTAAGGGACCCCCCCCCCCGACCAAAAAATACAAGTACTAGTGGTGGCTCCAGCATTAACAAACTGGGTCAGAAATCACTAATTTTTAGCCTAAAATTCACTTGAAAAGCCTTTGGAAACCGAATTTGGCGCTTCCACTGCTGATATTTAAGAGAAATCGGTGTTTTTGGAAGCTCTTTTTGTCATTTTTTGCTTGTTTTTAGCTCTAAAAAGCTATTTGATAGCTCAAAATTGCGATTTTTAGCATCCTTACTGAAAAAAACGTGCTAAAAATGCATTTCCAGGCGTTCTGAAGCTTTTTGAAATTTTGGACCCCACCTCTGGACGAAACCCCCCCCTCGACCCCCCATCTGAGGAAACCCCCCCCCTACCCCCCTCCCCCCAGGTCGGCCCGGAGCTGTTACATGGATGGTTTTCAGTCATTTCTCTATGAATTTGGCTCAGATTTTCAGGATTTATTAACAAGATAACTGGGTACCTATTGCGAAAATTTGGCCCGAAAAGTCCAAGTCCTGCTGGGTCTGTGGCCCCGAAAACTGACAACAATTTACTGTGATTTGCAACTGAAAGCTGCTTTTTTAAAGAATAGCAAAACAGAAAACTGCTTTTAAAGGAATACTTGAAGAGTTTACTGTCTGACAGAATTGTCTGAAAGACAAAACTGATTTTTAAACAACTACTTAAAGAGTTTACTGTCAGAAACAATTGCTTGAAAGACAAAAATGCGTTTTGAAAGTATGGTCTGAAACTTAGAGCTTACTATCAGAAGACTTGTTTGAAAGAGAAAACTGCATCTGAAAGAATTGCACAACCACTTTCTTCAAATAAAAGTTTACTGACGTTTTCCTCTGCTGCCGGTCTAATTTTGTAAAAAATTTCCAAAACAATCTGTTCCTGCCTCTAAAACTGAGAGAATCTTCAAAATGTACAAACTATCTATAGTTTTATACACTCATTTTGAAGAACCGTCTTGTTTGCCGTAGCAAGCGTAAATCTCTACCGATTTGAATGGATCTTTTTTTATTGAAAGACAAATAAAAATAAATTATTGGCAGATTAGTGCCATTTTCATTAAGATACGTACATGTATATACTGCTTGGTTCCTGAGATATTTACGCCCAATGTCAAAACAGACTTTGGCAATGAACAAGAGGGATTCGGTTGCACTTCATAATAAAGCATACTGCTGGGGCTAATGAGACTTTACTTGTGAAGTAAGGAGTGTGTATGTCACCAGTAAAGCCTCGTGACCTTAGCCCTTAGCTGTAGGAATCTGTTTTATTATGAAGTGCAACGGAACAATAAAAATTGTTGCTGTTCATTACCAAAATCTCTGATTTTACTTTGAGGGCAAATACGTATCTCAAGAACCAAGCAGAGTATCTTAATGAAAATTGCACCAATCTGTCAAGAATTAAGTTGTCTTTCATTCAAAAAAGAGTCATTCAAATCGATTGAGATTTAAGGTTTGGTTGGCAGTGGCACAGCAAAAAATCTGCAGGATTGATTTTTTGGCGGACCCGATATTTATCAAGGTGTACCTCTATTACAACCCCACGTGGACGAAATTTCGGTACATGATGAAAGATTATGGTTAAATCCAGTAGATTACGTAATAAGTGATCATTGTTTGTTTGACTGTTAGTTATAGTGTGTTGTGTTGTCTTACTGGTCTGCGATATCTCCCAATACAATTGCCTCTTCAGTACGTACTGTACATACACTGAAAATCTCAGGTGCATGTACCACTGTCCACACTTCATACCGTACATGGTACGGGAATGTTCTAATCAGTGTTATGCCGTTAGCGCCGACTCGCTGATATAAAGGGTCGGTCAGAAAAACCAATGCGGCAGACTTCTTACAGCAGCAACCCCACCCCCTCTCTGAACGTGGTAGTTTATGGACAGCCCATCGGCAGAATTTCACTTCATTTCTTTGAAGAATTGATCAAGATAAAGATAAATTCAAATCGGTTTCCGCAGAATTACCGTTGCTGCAGTAAAAAGCTCTCCTGGCTTGTGTTTGGAAAGACCCAGCACAGTACGTAGAGTAGAGTGAGAATCGGAAATGAAATTATAAGAAAAGGCTAGAGAGGAGAGTAGGCATACGGGCCGGGGGGTAAGGCAAGGGGGTATACCCCTCCCCCTCGGTCGGCCATACCCCCCCTCCCCCACCCCCCCTCCCGGAGGAAGGAAATTTCCGCTTATTCAAGACAAAATAGGCGTTTTTTGGCATTTTTTGGGGGACCCCCCCCCCCCCCCCCCGAGGTCTCCACCCCCTACCCCCCTCCGGATTTTTCCGGCCCATGTATGAGAGTAGGTAAGCGATAGAAAACAGACCGACGGACAAACTGCGACAGCATTTGCCGACCGACCAAGGGGCACTTGGCATTTGCAAAGTAGGCAGCGTAATGAGGGTCGTTCTCGTCCCAAGCCAGCAACCGGTCGAATCGGAAGAGAAAACGTTCTGACAGTTCGGTGCGGGCCGGACAGTCGAGGTAAAGTCGAACAAAGCTGTACTCCTGACCAACTGCCAAAGGGATCAGCACTCTCTCTGGCTTGAAGTCAGTTTGTAGCTTGAACAGAGCTATCAAATAAGCGGCTCCTGCGTAGTTCTTCTGAGACCGCACCATTTTCTGCAAGACAAAATAGACTCGGTCATACGTACGAAGACTACGTATGTGTACATAGATAGAGCCCGAGCGGAATTCCGGTTCCGGTCCGGAATACAGCATCTGGGGTGTTCGGTTTGCCGGATTTTTCGTTTCCTTGCAGATGCATTCAAATGTTTGTTTGTTTGTTTGTTTATGAGTTCCACTGTCCTTTCGGACAGCTCAGGACACCCCTCGCTCTTTTCAGAGCCCTTCAATGGGGTAGCCCTGTCTACAAACAACCCTCCCCCTTTGCTGCCATTGGGTGCAACGGCAGCGCCGGTTCGGTTCCCATTTACCTACTGGCCATCACCGGCTTTCGGCGGTCTGGGTTGGGCTTTACGTCCACTACTTCCAGTCGCTTCGACCGGTTTTGAACCCACAAACAACCGCTCTCACGGATGCCGGGGCCGCCGTGACACACGGGATAGCGTAAACTACCCGTGGCCAAGACGCGACTTAATGTTGATCAAATGAGCTGAGCTTTGGAGCATATGCGGTAAAATGGTGGAAATTTTGAGTGTTAAAGTTTGGCGGACCAGGCCAGACTTGGCCGAATCCTGAGAAGTTGAAAATAAATCTTAAATTGGGTAATTTCAAAACCTAAACATACGTAGTGAATGAATGTTCTAGAATTTCAGATACTACTAAAGCATACATGGGCCGGAAAAATCCGGAGGGGGTCTGGAGACCTCGAGGGGAGGCAAAAAAAGTCCAAAAAAACGCCTATTTTGCCTTAAATAAGCGAAAATACTGCATAAAGTTTATTGGTTTTACCACCTCGATCGAATGCTTGATAGAGTGCTGCATCACTTCTTCCTTGCATTCAGGCGATACACTATCTAGCCATTTGACAAGGGAGTCAAGCACAATTTGTCCCAAGTGGCCGGGCTCAGGAGGAATGAAGGTCTTCCGAGCCTGCACTGACGGCTGTTGCAGTAGAAGCGCAGTTCCGAAGGGATTTCGAACGTTCGGATACACTTCATTTGCAAGAAAGTCTCCCAGTTTGGTGGCTCCGTCCGGCTCTGTCCACAGCTGTCCGACCCGCTCGCACCAAGCAGAGTAATTTTGGTTCATTTCATTTAGTGCACTGCAACGCAAGTAAGTCAAAATAGGCAATCTATTTTTCTACTGTTGCTATTGCTATTTTGTCATTTTATGACTGTTTCTAGCGGCCAAACACGATTTGTTTGCTTAAAACGTACAATGTTTAGCGTCATTATTAAATAAAACCAGCTAAAAACCAATTTCCAGGCGTTCCTTGAAATTTTGGAGCCCGATTCACCAAAGATGGGCGTTTGCCCACCCCCAACCGACCCCACCCACAAAAATCGCCACGACCCCCACAATCAGCAGGCCCACCCTCAAATTTTTGGATTTTGACTCCCCCCCCGAAGACATTTTTCTGGCCCATGTACACTACCACATGGGAGCAACAAGATTTGAGAGATAATCGTACCACATTGCAAAATTACGTCGGGACCGAACGCTATCAGCAACCCTACTTTCGACCACACTTCACGTACCACTTGCACAAGGCACAGCTGCCATATATGGCACACTTGTTTACCGCAACTAAAGATAGTTTAAAGCGCATAGACAGCTCAAACTAATCAGATACTACAGTGACCTCGGAAAATTTATACTGATCAGGTAGAAAATCAGTTTTCACTAGCTCAACAGCACATGAGAAAAGACTTTTTCACAGAGTTTCTTTATCAGGAGCGTTCTTGCTTGAAGAATGGAGAAGTTGGGAGAGAACTGGTTCCAAGTCAATCTCCAACTCCAAACCACGACGCTCGATTGCTCCGAATATTTCCAGCTGGCAGTAGGCGTCCAAGGCGGCATAGTGACGTTGACTCGGGCGCAACGGACGCCGCTCCCAATTGCTCACCTGCAACCAAGAAAAAAATCGCGTACAGATCCGGAATTTCCAAAATACGAAAATTGCCTGACTTTTCACAGGCAAACTAAAAACCAACAAAAGAGATTTTCATTTAATTTTAGTGATTTCCAGTCAAATACAACAAAACAAACATGCCATCCACGAATTTTGAAAACCATACATGTACTAGGGGGGGTTTGGGGGGTTACCCCCTGCTGGAAAGGCCAACCCCCCCACCCGAGACAGGTTAAGGGACCCCTCCCCCCGACGAAAAAATACAAGTGGTGGTGGTGGCTCCAGTATTAACAAACTGGGTCAGAAATCACTAATTTTTAGCCTAAAATTCACTTGAAAAGCCTTTGGAAACCGAATTTGGCGTTTCCACTGCTGATATTTAAGAAAAATCAGTGTTTTTGGAAGCTCTTTTTGTCATTTTTTGCTTGTTTTTAGCTTTAAAACGCTATTTGGCAGCTTAAAATAGCGATTTTTAGCGTCCTTACTGAAAAAAACGTGCTAAAAACGCATTTCTAGGCGTTTTGGAGCTTTTTAAAATTTGGGACCCCCCACCTGGGCGAAACCCCCCCTCGACCCCCACCTGAGAAAAACCCCCCTACCCCCCCAGGTCGGCCCGGAGCTGTTACATGTATGTTGAAAGCAACGTTAGAATTATTGTATAAGCCTGGCTGAGCTCTGGCCCAAACAGGGCAAGAAAAGTTGGCAAATCTAGCTTAAGAACATAATTCAAACCGGTGTTCTGAGCATAAAATTTATAGGTTTTTAGTTGGAAGAGGACAGGACAAGAAAATGTTGAAAAATTGGTCTTCTAAAACGCATTTAAGAGCCGGTTTTTCTAAGTATCGACTCTTCCCGGACAAATCTCAACTTTTTGTCTCCGATTTGGCTAAAATTTTGTATTTTGGTTTAATTTGATCTAAAAAGACATTTTGTCACCTTCCCGGCCATTTTTGAGTGGGTCACATTTTCGACCCAACCTCAGCTTTCGGCTTATAACTCGGAAACGAATTAAGGTAGAAAGTTCGGGATTACGTATTTAGAATCAGAAGAGCGTTCTCTTTCAAACGGCACCCTACTCGATCAGATTTCTGACAAAAATTTTTTTTCGAATCCTTTAGGGGCCCAATTTGACCCCCCTACAACCCCCATTCCGATAATTTTATTTCATGGAAATGTAGCGCTATCTATTCGCTTTCGAACGCACAAAAAAAATCGAGAAAAAAATGGGGGGCAAATTGAGTTTTTGGGCCTTGAAAGTTGAAAATCCGCGAAATTTTTATATAAATTTGCCTTTCAGCCTGCTTACACTTTAGCCTGCTTAAAGAACAGAACATGGTCAATTGTGGACCGATGACCAAGATTTTTGTCATACATATTACAGAGTATCTCTTGCATACATTGCACAATTCGGGGCTTGCTTAATGCTTTCTTATGGGAGTTAGCTTGCTTCTTGATGTCATTTAAGAGTCAGTCTCTGATTCGGTCCAGTCTTGCACCTTATCCCCATGTTAAGTTGAAAATCGAACTTTTGTGTAGAGAGCTGTGCTTTGGTGCACTAATAGACATCCATGAGTTATGTTGAAACTTCAAAGGGTTTATGGATTTGACGCTCCGTTCCCAAGATATATGCCATCAAAAATAGGGCCACTAACTATGAGACCAAAACTCCCAACTCGAACTTCTTTCATACTATAATATGAGTTGGGACTAAAAAATTGGGGCTTTTAGATAACTTTTAGAGTAGATTAAAGAATTTTGGTCCAAAATAATTTTTGAGCAAAAAAATTTTTTCGACCACATTCGGCTGGCCCTAGGTCGTCTGGAACCCCCTAGGCCAACTTTTTTATTTCATAAATTTGTGGCACTATCAATTTGCTACAGTCTTGTGTAAACCATATATGGCTATGGCCCGTGGTTTGTAAGAAATTCGCTTCTGAAAGCCCAAATTCATGCAGAAGTCTCTTGTTTTACAACTTTGCATGCTTTCGAGCATTTCGACACGAATTTCTCACAAACCACGGGCCAGAGCCATATATGGTTTACACAAGACTGTAGCAAATTGATAGTGCCACAAATTTATGAAATAAAAAAGTTGGCCTAGGGGGTTCCAGACGACCTAGGGCCAGCCGAATGTGGTCGAAAAAAATTTTTTGCTCAAAAATTATTTTGGACCAAAATTCTTTAATCTACTCTAAAAGTTATCTAAAACCCCAATTTTTTAGTCCCAACTCATATTATAGTATGAAAGAAGTTCGAGTTGGGAGTTTTGGTCTCATAGTTAGTGGCCCTATTTTTGATGGCATATATCTTGGGAACGGAGCGTCAAATCCATAAACCCTTTGAAGTTTCAACATAACTCATGGATGTCTATTAGTGCACCAAAGCACAGCTCTCTACACAAAAGTTCGATTTTCAACTTAACATAGGGATAAGGTGCAAGACTGGACCGAATCAGAGACTGACTCTTAAATGACATCAAGAAGCAAGCTAACTCCCATAAGAAAGCATTAAGCAAGCCCCGAATTGTGCAATGTATGCAAGAGATACTCTGTAATATGTATGACAAAAATCTTGGTCATCGGTCCACAATTGACCATGTTCTGTTCTTTAAGCAGGCTAAAGTGTAAGCAGGCTGAAAGGCAAATTTATATAAAAATTTCGCGGATTTTCAACTTTCAAGGCCCAAAAACTCAATTTGCCCCCCATTTTTTTTCTCGATTTTTTTTGTGCGTTCGAAAGCGAATAGATAGCGCTACATTTCCATGAAATAAAATTATCGGAATGGGGGTTGTAGGGGGGTCAAATTGGGCCCCTAAAGGATTCGAAAAAAAATTTTTGTCAGAAATCTGATCGAGTAGGGTGCCGTTTGAAAGAGAACGCTCTTCTGATTCTAAATACGTAATCCCGAACTTTCTACCTTAATTCGTTTCCGAGTTATAAGCCGAAAGCTGAGGTTGGGTCGAAAATGTGACCCTCTCAAAAATGGCCGGGAAGGTGACAAAATGTCTTTTTAGATCAAATTAAACCAAAATACAAAATTTTAGCCAAATCGGAGACAAAAAGTTGAGATTTGTCCGGAGGTTAAGGAGCAAAAGTCGATTCCTAGAAAAACTGGCTCTTAAAAAGGTGTTCTGAGCACCACAATTACATTTTAATAGCTGGAAGAAACCTGAAACAGCGCGAGAAAATTTGAAAAATTAGTCTTCAAGACCGCATTCATTTCAAAACGGACGTGTTGTGAAAGCATAAATTAATCTCTGCCTCCCTGACGTATACGAACCCTGCATTTATCTATGGCCGGTTTGACCTTGCTGTAACTTTTGAGTTCCTCAGTCAATTTGGCTAAAACTTTTGCACAGCATGCACAGACGCTCAGAATTTATACTCAATCGGTTCAACTGAGTTGATTTTTGAATCAATTTTTATGCTTCAAAGTCGTCCAGATATTTTTGCTCACCTCCAACAGCCGAAATGACTACACCAGCTGATGTAGAAATGATAGCGCTACAAAATTCTGGAATGAAAACATCTGGTACCTGGGGAGGTTTTTTGGGGGTTTTGCGGGGTCAAAGAGAATGGAAAAAAATTTTTTTCGAATTTTTCCAATTTGAGTGGTGGATTTTAAAGATACATAAATGTGTAGAAAAACCCCAAAATATTAGATCGCAACTCCTATTTACACGCGAGAAAATGGCGTCCAAATTTTCGGTCCCATAGTTAAGCGGCTCAAACTTTGGGAGCGTCTAACTTCAAGTTGGAGTGTCGAATCAAGTTATCCTTCTGGACTCAAGGACAACTGATTGGGTACTATTAACACACCGAGTTTGGGCTAAATCGGTGAAAGTAAAAAATCCAACTTTAAATACCAAGTGTCGATCGAGTCAGAGACCGGCTCTTAAAATTTCAGAGAAATTGAAATTGCTAAAATCGCCTCTAAAACATCACTTTTTAGCTGTATTTTCCCCGAAGCTATCGATTTTTGACGATGTTTAGACGAAAAATTGCGATTTTTGAACGTCTTTAGTGCCCAACCCCTTCCTGGAATTTAGGCTCAGACCCCCCCCCCCCACCAGTACCCTCCCTCTTCGGCGGATGACCTGTTGAATGTATGTAAACCACCCTGCAGCTACTGTACTTTTACCGAACTTCTATTGTAGCAGACAGAACAAGTGGTTATACTGGTTTGGTTGACATTAATTACACACCTATGTATGTACCTGTTCGGATTTATCCAACGTCTTTCCCAGCAACAATTGGTACAAAGAGGCCAAGGAAAACCGGCTTTGGTTAGTATCGGCGGTCGGATCCTGCGGCGGCTCTTCTACAACTTCTGTTGCTGCTTCTTCGTCTTCTTGCTCTGAGTCGCAATCCAGGACCAGCACGTCATCCATTACTTCTTCCGGCTGGCTTGAATCGAACTTGAGAAATTCTGCATTCAGCGAACACAGCTGAAACTGTTTCGGTCAAATCAAATGCCATCGGAGGGGCCACCGATCATTTAGATGCAAGTCCTCTCTCCTCTTGGTGCTGGAGGTAGGAGGAAAAGTGTAAGAAAAATGTAACAAGAAACGAATAAATTACCGTAAAACTTATAATATTGGCGTGTACGTAATAATAATAATAATAACAACTTTATTTCTTCTTATGTGCTTTCTGGGCCCTACGCAGATCTGAGCCTGCGCTTTTAATAGAAGTTTTGTGGTATTTAGTTTTATAAGAAGCTTCACTAAAATTGGCTGCCCTCCGAGTGCATTTTGCAACGTTCACACCACGCTCCTAATGCTAAATCTAAGTTAAATTTTATTCTCAAAATGCCCTTTTTTCACTGCTACTTTTTGGTCTAATTTGGTGATTGTTAAAAAGGGCAAAGCAAAAGCGCACCTCAACTACCAGTTTGGACAGACAGAGAACTCTGAGCTTGGGTAGAATTTTCTGGCAGACCGGCAACCTGGCACACAGACAGTTCATATCATTGCCTGCGAATGCAAACCCTGAAAAATAGGTGGCTAGGTACATTTTTTGCACGTCTACTAGGTCCGATCCGATCCGATGCATACATGGGCCGAAAAATCCGGAGGGGGGGTGGGGGGTTGGAGACCTCGGGGGAGGGGGGTCCCTCCCCCCCCCCGAAAAAAGGCCAAAAAACACCTATTTTGCCTTAAATAAGCGAAAATTTCCTCCCTCCGGGAGGGGGGTGGGTGGGGGAGGGAGGGGTATGGCCGGCCGAGGGGGAGGGGTATACCCCCCCTTCCCTTACCCCCCCCGGCCCATGTATGATCCGATGTGCAGGGGCCTTACGATCACATCTGCGGTACACATTTCGCAACCCCCCAATGTGGTCATCTCGGACGTTTATCCCTTCTTTCACTGCCCAACCACTCTTAGCCATGCTGTTGGGCGCTAGGCACTAAGAGAGCAGCTGGCGTCTTGACGTCACAGTGATGTCGGCTCCTAACGTCCGCCTGGTGCGCTAGAGGGCTCCAGACATAGTTGGTTTCTTAACATCTCCTGACGTCATTGATCTCCTCCTCTAACGCGGCATGCTTTGGTGCTTAGGCAGATCCAGTCGGTTGCCATTTAGCTACTGGCTGTGACCAGCTTTCGGTGGTCTGGGTTTAGCTTTGCTAAGTCTAATTGCAGTGAGACTGCTTTCGAACCCACCACAACCGCTACAGATGCTACCGAGCCAACTTAGCAACTAATCTAGTAGGTCAAAACTAACCCAATCTAAGCAAATTATTCTGCGAACAGAGCAGCGGTTCGAACAGATTCAGCCACTGTTGTTCGTTCAACTCGGCCTGCAGTAGCACCAAATCCAGCAGAAAGATCCTCTGTTCGAAGGCCACTTGCAACAGAGCTGATCTGTAAGGAAAGCAGAACTGTACAATACAATAATACATTTATGATACTGGCACCATGGTACCGATACCTAGCCTAGGCTAGTGGTACCATACATGGTACGGTACGTAGGCTAGAAATATATGGTACCCCACGTTCGCGGACTGTGGTACCACCACAAGCCCGAACGTGGAGTACATGGTGCCACTAGCATAGGTACCGTTACCATATATGGTGCCAGTACCATAAACGGCCTAAGTGCCTGACTGTGATAGAACCACAAAAATCTTCTGACCGTCGCTCTCCGTCGCGAACGAAGACTGGCTGCCATTCGCTGTCCAGTCCGACCAATACCCGACTCTGCTTAGCAGTCTGTTGCTTTAGATAAGAGCAGAGATGGTGGTAGCCGTTCTGTGTACTCAAAACTACCACACTTTCAATTAGCTCTGCTGGAAGACGGGAACAATTCTTGGCCACCAAAGGTCTGAAACTGACTATACTATTGCATCGCTAATACATTTCGCTTTATGGTTTCTGAGCTCAAATTTTCATAGAAACATTACAAGACCATTGGCTACTACCATTCAAGGACCGGAAAAATCCGGAGGGGGTATGGACACCTCGGGGGGGGGCCAAAAAAACTAAAAAACCGCCTATTTAGCCTTAAATTTTGCCTGAGGGGGTGGGTGAGGAGGGCGGGGTTTGGCAGGCCGAGGGGGGTATGGGCCGGCGAGGGGATAGGGGTATACCCCATACCCCCGGCCCATGTATCTTGGCTACATACTGCTCAAGTTCGGCGCAAAAATTCTAACTGCGGATTTTATGAGCCGAAAAATAAGAATCAGACTGGTCGGCTAAACGAAATTCTATCTTTTTCGGTAATTCAGAGTGTGGCTTTAAAACTGGCAGGAACCACGGGCATTGCCATTGAACATAACATAGTGACTGAACAGTCCTGTAGCTCAAAGAAGGGTGAAGATTTTCGAATTCCGAGAAACACAGAGGCAAGGTTTCTGAAGTGGAGCAGAGCAGAGTTTACATGTCAGGTTCATTCAGACATGGGCAAAGGGGGCGTTGATGGGGGTTGACTCCATTAGGCACTAACTTACCCCCTCAGCCGGCCACTACCCCAATCAGGAAATTTTTGGAAGAATTTTGTATAGACAGTTTAGGTGTAACCATACATGGGCCGGAAAAATCCGGAGGGGGGTAGGGGGGGTTGGAGACCTCGGGGGGGGGGGGGGGTCCCCCGAAAAAAGGCACAAAAACGCCTATTTTGCCTTAAATAAGCGAAAATTTCCTCCCTCCGGGAGGGAGGTGGGTGGGCGAGGGGGGTATGGCCGACCGAGGGGGAGGGGTATACCCCTTACCCCCGGCCCATGTATGGGTGTAACTAACAAAATGTAGTAGTGAGTTGTCGTGCTAATAAATTTTGATAACCTGAGCCACAAAAACAGACCGAGAAGAATATAAATATTAGAGGAGAGAGAGTAAAGACGGCACATCTTTTCAGAAATCAGCTGAGGGAAGTACAGGAAGAAAAGCGGCAAAGTAAGTAAAAAAAAGGAAGTTACACATTGTGCAGAAGAGCTTTAGTACTGGATCTCAGCATAAAGCCGGGATTTCGTTTCAGGAACCGAACAAACTCGGGCGGAATGTGCTCAGCAGCCACATCGAATCGGTAAATCCACTTGGCCATCTCGGAAAACCGACCCAGACCGGCCAACGACTTGAGCAGATTGTAAAGCAACGGCGGATAGTGCTGCACCAACATCTCCACACAGTCGAACCATGACTGCTCACTCAGTTCGGCGGTAGATTCAGTTTCCGGCACCTTCTCTGAATACTTGCCCAGGTGAAACCTCCGCTGGGTGAAGTGCTGCAGCGCTCCGGAGTACTGAAGACGCACCAGATTCGGCAGCAGATTAGACGGCACTTGGAACTCCGACGCAAACCTAAACAACAGCACTGACTCTTACAGACCGATAACACACGCCCATACATGTACTAGGGGGGTTTGGGGGTTACCCCCCTGCTGTAAAGGCCAAACCCCCCCCCCCCCCCCCCCCCCCCGAGACAGGTTAAGGGACCCCTCCCCCGACCAAAAAATACAAGTGGTGGTAGTGGCTCCAGTATTAACAAACTGGGTCAGAAATCACTAATTTTTTGCCTAAAATTCACTTGAAAAGCCTTTGGAAACCGAATTTGGCGTTTCCACTGCTGATATTTAAGAAAAATCGGCGTTTTTGAAAGCTCTTTTTGTTATTTTTTGCTTGTTTTTAGCTTTAAAACGCTATTTGGCAGCTTAAAATAGCGATTTTTAGCGTCCTTACTGAAAAAAACGTGCTAAAAACGCATTTCTAGGCGTTTTGGAGCTTTTTGAAATTTGGGGCCCCCGACCTCGGCGAAACCCCTCCCCTCCACCCCCCACCAGAGGAAACCCCCCCCCCCCACCCCCATACATGTAACAGCTCCGGGCCGACCTGGTGGGAGGGGGTAGGGGGGGTTTCAGGTGAGCGGTCGAGGGGGGTTTCGTCCAGAAGGGGGGTCCAAAATTTCAAAAAACTCCAAAACGCCTGGAAATGCGTTTTTAGCACGTTTTTTTCAGTAAGGACGCTAAAAATCGCTATTTTAAGCTGCCAAATAGCGTTTTAAAGCTAAAAACAAGCAAAAAATGACAAAAAGAGCTTCCAAAAACACCGATTTTTCTTAAATATCAGCAGTGGAAACGCCAAATTCGGTTTCCAAAGGCTTTTCAAGTGAATTTTAGGCTAAAAATTAGTGATTTCTGACCCAGTTTGTTAATACTGGAGCCACTACTAGTACTTGTATTTTTTGGTCAGGGGGAGGGGTCCCTTAACCTGTCTCGGGGGGGGGGGGTGGGGGGGGGGGGGGGGGGGTTTGGGCCTTTCCAGCCGGGGGGTAACCCCCCCAAACCCCCCTAGTACATGTATGCCTACCCCCCTCCCCCCAGGTCGGCCCGGAGCTGTTACATGTATGCACACGCCGATTAAGACACTCTGCTTGGTTCCTGAGATATTTGCCCTCAAAATAAAAACAGATTTTGGTAATGAATAGCAGCCATTTTTATTATTCCGTTGCACTTCATAATAAAACAGATTTCTACAGCTAAAAGCTAAAGTTACGAGGTTTTACTGGTGACACACACGCTCCTTACTTCACCAGTAAACTCTCATTAGCCCCAACTGCAGGAATCTGCGAATCTGTGTATGAAGTTCAACGGAATCGCTCTTGTTCATTGCCAAAGTCTGTTTTGACTTTGAGCGTAAATATCTCAGGAATTAATCAGAGTATTTTGATAAAATTTTCACTATATTTTTGTGAATTTATCTATCTTCATTTAAAAAACGATTCATTCGAATCAGTGGAGGTTTACGGTTGCTACAGCAAAAAGTCAGCTGGGTTGTTTTAAATACTGTTTGTCCATTACCAAAATCAGTGTTTCAATGTTGACGGCAAATATCAGCAACCAAGCAGAGTATCTTAATCAAAATTGCACCAATAATTTATTTGTCTTTCATTCAAATCGGTTGAGATTTGCGGTTGCCACAGTAAAATACCTGCTGGGTCGTTTAGACGCAGCCTGTAGAAGTGCCACAAAATCTTCCACTGACTCACTTCTTAACCAGCTTGACGGCCTTGGTCAAGCGCTTCCAACCAAACAGCCGGCCATAAACCTTCTTCTTGTTGGTGTCGAACAACAGCGAGTCGAGCTCGGTCACAAACTGCACCTGCGACTGCGGCCGGTCCTTAAGAAAGGCCCTTACATGGCGGTCGCCGTCCTGTAGACAGCAAGACACCAGCAAGTAGGGCTGTGCAAAGCAGTCCTGTAGACCGAGCAGCGCTGCCGCTTTGACTGCCGCACAACACTGCTGTGTCTCCACCAGACACTGAAAGAGGTAAAGCTTCTACAGTCAGCCACTTTACGCCCTTTATGCTACTGGCACCCATACATGGGCTGGAAAAATGGGTCGAGTAGTCAAATTCCGGAAATCTGGGGTGATTTGTATATGTAGTAAAGGCTTCAGTACTAATAAACGGGCTCAGAAATCACCAATTTTTAGCTTAAAATCCGCTTGAAAAGCCTTTGTAAACCGAATTTGGCGTTTCCACAGCTGATACTTATGAAAAATTAGTGTTTTTAGAAGCCCTTTTTGTCATTTTTTGCTTGTTTCTTAGCTCTAAAACGCTATTTGGCCGCTTAATTGGTGTTGGCAACTTGCGTTAGAACTAGGCTTAAGTGCCATAAAATAATATTACTGTTTAATGGTGTCGGTACCATAAACGGCGTTAAGTGCCTGACTGTGTTAAGAGTAGCAAGTGGAAAATTCGTGAGCGTCATGGACGGACGACCCAAAATCAGTCGTTAGACTTTAGAAACGACTGACCCGAATGAAAAAAGTATCAAGGTTGGCGCTATTTCACGCAAGTTGTACAGCTCAACAACGTCATACAAGCAGTCGGTTACGCCAAACATGGCTGCCAATAAGAAAGCACGAATCTGAAACAACATAGTTAGCAGTTGTGGGCCTGGATTGTCCGGGCGGGGAAGTAGCCCTGCGTTAGGCCGCCTATGGGTCCATCACGCACACCCACATCACCCTATAGCCCTTCCTTTGCTGCCTTCGCTACTAGCCTAAACACATGCTCGGTGTCAGTCTGGGCGGGTCTCAGTGGTAGCTGTCCCCGTTCCCGTTTTCTCCCAACACATGTGTGGTTGCTATTGTAGCTTTAGGTGCTTAGGCAGCTCAGTCGGTTCCCATTTACCTACTAGTCATCACAGGCCTTCGGTGGACCATACAGGTTGTCAAAAGAACACGGCAATTTATTTCCAGCTTTAGTTTGAGCAGACGGATCCTTTAGCTTTCCATTTCATTTGAAAGAATGTGCAATGGCCGATCGATTGGGTGGTGGCCTGGCAAAAACAAGCTACGGAGTCGGGACAACGAGCTAACTTCAGTACACTGCCTTTTCCTTCTGGTTTTCAGTTTTGTAATGTTTATATCAGGCTTTTGCCTCAAATTCGAAGTGGTAAGTTTCACACAAAGCTCAGTGTACCTCCAGTAACCATTATTCAAGAGCTGAATGGTATACTTGAAGAAGAGGCCATAAGTAAAACCCAAGTACACAAGTTGGTACAGCGTTTTCGAAGAGGCACTCCATGTCAGTTGAAAGAAAGAATGCCTGGAAGTGCGGTTTGCGCATTCAGCACGTACGGCATTCAGCTCCTGATTGATAGCTACTGGAGTTACACTGAGCTTCATGTGAAACTTAGCACACACTTTCCACTCCTATTTAAGGCAAAAGCATGATAAAAACATTACAAAACTGAAAAACAGAATGAAAAAACAGTGCACTGAATTTGCTCACTTTACACTGTTACAGTACCCGACTCCGAGGCTTCGTTTTGCCAGGTTAACAACATACAAGGGCCGGAAAAATCCGGAGGGGGGTGGGGGGTCCCCCCGAAAAAAGGCCAAAAAACGCCTATTTTGCCTTAAATAAGCGAAAATTTCCTCCCTCCGGGAGGGGGGGGGGTGGGGGAGGGGGGTATGGCCGACCGAGGGGGAGGGGTATACCCCCTTACCCCCCGGCCCATGTATGGTTAACAACCGATCAATCGGTCATTGCACACTCTTTCAAACGAAAGCGAAAGCGAGAGCGAAATATCCGTCTGCTTAAACCAAAGCTGGAAGTAAGTTCCGGGTTTCTTTTAACAACCTGCACATACAGTGTAGATGACCAATTTTTGTCTATCCGTGGTTTCATCCTGCTACAACTTCTGCGCTCGTCAATCAATTGCGCTGAAATTTAAAAACGACATGTGAACATGCTCAGCATTTTTAGTCTCAAAATTTAGCCAACTTCAGCCACTACTAATGGACTAGCTTGTACTTTCGTTTCGACCATAACCGATCGATAAAACTACCTGCAAAGCTTCATCCAAAAACAGGTCAGCATCCACTGCTCTGTGGTGCAGCCAATCCTTGAGAGCGGTTAAGACACCAGCAGCCAGTCGGACTTTGTATCTGCCACGAGGCTTCCAGAAATCGGAAGAGAGCTCCACCAATTGATGGGCTAATGCCAGTGAATTGACGCTCTAAAAAAACATTTCAAACAAACACGCCTCCATTGATTGTTCTTCCTGGTGCAGCAATTGCAAGACCAGGTGACACTTTAGATGGGCGGGAGATAAGGGGCCCAGGCAACCAGCGGTGCCCAAACTGCCGGAACCGACTGATCTGACTGCACTTCGGTTGGCTTCGGCTTGGCTTTGGAAGCATTCTTGGCGGACAAGAAGGGCTTCTTTTTCGTTTCAGCTTTTTTGACATTCAGCTGGACGTGCAGAACGCTAGAACAACCGAAAATACAGGCTCCGTGAAAAAATAACCGAAAATATCCCTAGCGTTAGGCCGCCCATGGGCCTATCACGCAAACCCCATAGAAGTCGTGGAACTTAATGGTGAGCTAGGGTGAGTCTCTAGATTCCTTGATGAATCTCAGCTGAGGGGTGGTAAAATTTTCCAAATCCTGAGGGTGTACCGCAGGCTGATAGGTGGTTGAAAGAATGCCAAGCAAAAAAAGTCAGATTTTTTTTTTTTTACTAAAACCAAAGGTTTTGGATTATCTGGCATTAAAATAAGTTAAAATACGCTATTCTGTCAGATTGATTTATGCCAAATGAGGCTGGTGCATCGGTCTGAGGGTACACTCTTTTCATAGAAGGGCTTCAAAAGGGCCACTACCATTTCTGCGATTCTCTGCTTAATTGATATCAGATAGCTGGCATCGGTGCTTGACTGATAAGACAGTTTGCTCTTTCAATTTTCACATTTTCTTGCATAACTATAAACATCGATATTGATATCGATCGATATTGAAGTAAAAATATCGATATCGATACAGAATATCGTCGAATTCTGATATCGGTCGGAACACTAGTCTCAGGTATTGCTCGCACTCTACAAAACAAACCGTACCTTTGCGCCAACTGCTGCAACAATTTTCCATCGACAAACTCCAGCTGAACGTCAGGCACGGTGCCAAGACTGCGCGTCAAGTAGCTGAGACGCTCTTCCTGAGGCTTATCAGCCAGCAGGCTCAGATAGTCGACGAAGCGTTTCACAGGTCCGGCCGTTTGGCCAGGTAGGCCAACACGGCAGAGCTCTTTGCTTGCAGAAAACAAGGCAGCAACACTTGCTCCATCACTTTCATCTTGACTTCTGAAGGTTGAGATCAGAAAGGCGGCATTGCGATAATTCTTCCACCCAATCTGCTCCTGAACTAACACGTTTCGACCAATCTGCAGCGCCCAACGTCTATTCATACTGCTTTTGGCCACTTTTCTGTAGGACAACAGGGTTTGTTATCTACGCACCAACACGCCGCGCCACAGCTTACAGGCGGACGATGTCGCGTGGCGTGTTGGGGCGTAGGTTACAAACCTGTTGCCCTACAGAAAAGCCTGCCAAAGCAGTTTGAATAGACCTTGGGTGCCTCTACCCCCCTAACCCCACAGCGTTTCAAACCATACACGTACTAGGGAGGGTTACCCACCCCCCACCTAGAAAGGCCAAACCCCTCACCCACTCGAGACTGTTTAGGGACCCGCATGACCCAAAAATGCAAGTACTAGTAACGGCTCCAATATAAACAAACTGACTCAAAAATAATTAATTTTTAGCTTAAAATTCGTCTGAAAAGGCTTTGGAATCAGAATTTGGCTTTTCCGCCCCGTCATATTTAAGAGAAATCGGTATTTTAGTAAGCCCATTTTATCGATTTTTTGCTTAATTTTAGCTCTAAAACGCTAGTTGGCAGCTTAAGATAACGATTTCCACCCTCCTTACTGAAAAAACGCGCTAAGAGCTTCATTTCCAGGCGTTTTTGGAGCTTTTTGCAATTTTGGACCCTCTCTGGGCGAAACACCCTAGTCCCCCACCTGACGGTAACCCGCCACACCGGGCCGGCCGGACCTGTTACATGTTTGTTTCAAACTGGTACTCTCTCTCTCAAACGAAAGACTAACTGGTCGATGTGCTCTACAAAAAAGCAAACAACCGTTGAGAGAAAAGAATTACAAAGAGCGCCTGCTTCAAGCAAAACGGTGCACAATAGAATTGACCAATTCTTTGTGAGCCACTCGCACGTCAGGACATAAGATTAGCGTGATAGCTTGTGTCTGAAACCAAACTTCACTCAAACACATATGAATTACAGAGTGCCAAACAAG
>JASANB010002876.1:0-62097 GCA_030248155.1 Sabatieria punctata | reverse complement strand
GGCTACATAGCCAAGATGGCTGTGTAGCCATAGATGGCTATACACAAATCTGATAGCTATGGCCTATGGCTACTTTCAAAATGAAACTGAAATAGCTGATCGGCAAATTCCGAATTTCAGTTTCATTTTGAGAGTAGCCATAGATGGCCATCGAATTCTATGTAGCCATCTACGGCTATGTAGCCTTTTATAGCTAAAATCGATTGAGTCATTTTAGCCATGGAAGGCTACGTAGCCATAGATGGCTATGTAGCCATAGATGGCTACGTAAAAATTGACATTTTGAATATGCAAATTTTTTATGCAAATTTTCTAACTTTTATCGCTGCTATAACATAGGCATGTAGGTACTCAATCAAAAGCTCTCGCTTAGCTAAGTCTGAATATGATGGTCCCTATTGGATCGGATACTGTAGTAAGCATATTTGATGCAAACGTTCTATTTGAAGCACTAGTTAAAATAACGGAAAGTTGAAGGAAAATCGGAAGCTTCACCTTCTTCCACTCTGAATCGGCCGATTCTCAGGATTGTACTTCGGCGGGGCGGATTTGAAGTGGATCGAAATGGTGTGCCTCGAAGAAGCTGAAGGAAAAATCGGCAGTTTCACCTTCTTACACTCCAAATCGGCCGATTCATGGGATAGTACTTCGGCGGCGTGATTTGGAGTGGACTCGAAGAGGTGTGCCTCAAAGGAGAAAGCATGTCAAAGAAGTACAGAAGCTTGAAGATTGGGAATTGTGGAAAGCTGAAGGAAAATCAGCAACTTCACCTTCTTCCACTCCAAATCGGCCGATTCTCGGGATAGTACATCGGCGGGACGATTTAAAGTAGATCAAAGTGGTGTGGCTGGAAGGAGAGAGTTTGTTGAAGATGTACAGAAGCTAGAAGAGTGGGAATCGTGGAAAGCTGAAGGAAAATCGGCAGCTTCACCTTCTTCCACTCCAAATCGGCCGATTCTCGGTATAGTACTTCAGCGGCACGATTTAAGGTAGATCAAAGTGGTGTGGCTGGAAGGAGAGAGTTTGTTGAAGAAGTGCAGAAGCTAGAAGAGAGGGAATCGTGGAAAGCTGAAGGAAAATCGGCAGCTTCACCTTCTTTGACTCCAAATCGGCCGATTCCCAGGATAGTACTTCGGTGAAGATTGATGATGTGCAAATCGTGAGTGGCGGGCTGGATGATCGAAGTGGTTCTGGTACGATCTGGAAGTTAGCGAATGGCAGAGGTGGCCTGGAGGATGAAGACGATTTAGGTTCAGTGAAGGTGCCAGTACTTGAGTGATTTGAATTTGGCGCACTTCTTACCGATGACAAGTCTTCCCGGTTAGGGTCCCACCACGAAAAGTCATAACATTCGGTCCTGTCATGCTAGGGGCTCATTGACCCATCAGAAAACTACTCCAATTGGAGTTTGGTCTGCCCGAACAGGGTAGCCATAGAGGGCTAAGTAGCCATTTATGACTACAAAGGCAGGCCCCGCTCACTTTCAGCCAAATATCAACATAGCCATCTATGGCTATGTAGCCACCTATGACTACAAAAACAGGGTCCGCCCACTTTTAGCCATAGATGGCTACGTAGCCATAGATGGCTACATAGCCATAGATGGCTAAGTAGCCATAATTGGCTATACTGTGAAACAGCGGTAGCCAACTATGCCTACATAGCCATCTATGGCTACGTAGCCATCTATGGCTATGTAGCCATCTATGGCTAAAATCGAGGTGGCCCCACACTTTTAGCCATAGATGGCTATGTAGCCATAGATGGGTATGTTGATGCGTAGCCATCTATGGCTATGTAGCCATCTATGGCTAAACTCGAGGAGGCCCCGCCTTTTTAGCTATCTATGGCTACGTAGCCATAGATGGCTACATAGCCATAGATGGCTATGTAGCCATAGTTGGCTATGCTGTGGAAGAGTGGTAGCCATAGAAGGCTAAGTAGCCATAGAGGGCTAAGTAGCCATAGAGGGCTAAGTAGCCATGTATGGCTAAGTAGGCGGTCAATAGCCATCGATGGAACATCATAGCCATAGTCGGAGAGGTAAGCCATAAAAGGAACCGATTCGTCTATGGCTTAGTCTCTCTGACTGACAGAGCCATTAAGAAAGGCAGCCACGGGGCCCAACGCTGTCTCTACGGCACTTGCAAAAACCCACGCAGGTCGTGACACAAAACGACTTCCAAAACTACTGTGCAGGATCAAGCTGAAATGACCAACTAGAAAAAGGCTCATCATAAAGAAATTCATCAAGACAGTGCCAATAAGCAAACTACGCTTAGCTTTTTCTTTCTTCCTCTTTTTCAGGAGACTAACCTGCGAAACAGTTTTCCTGAACACATGCATGTACATGAGGGCCATTGTAAATTGAGCAGCTAGCAAAACGACAAACAAGACTGATCGGTACAGTTCTCTGTATCACCAAAGGATCTCAAAAGCTAAACTACTCCTCGCTATGCCGAAGTATTTGTAAAGAGGAAAATGTTTGACCATAAAGAAAGCACTAACTGTAGTAGCAAACAAAGAAAACAAGGTCAAAGCTGCTAAAATCTTGCTAAAGCGTTTCCGATGCTTCATCGCGTGGTACTGAAATGGCCTAGCTATAGCTACAAGTCGGTCGTACATTAGCGCTGAAGCAGAAATTGATTAAGCAATTGAAGAAAATCGGCCGGCAGTTCTGGTGATGCTGTTACTAAGCCAGCAACTAAACTTTCTCCAAACTGAGTGACTGACAGACTGACTGAAAGCGACTTCCAGCAACAAATCGGTTACTATCTCACTGAGATGCAGATAAAGTGCTGTCCCTGGATGTAAACCTTTTAGCGTGTCTCGCATTATACTCAGATTTAGTGCACTTAGAACCAGACTAAGTGGGATAGCGATATAGCGGCCAAACAGAAAATAGATTGGTCTCAGCACTTCCTCAGCTTTGGAGAGTAAGCCAGGACCAGGGGGGGGGTCGCACGACGGTCTTTTCCAAAATATGATGGGCGCCACTTCGTCAAGCGCTTATAACTTTCGAAGCAAAAGGGGCATAGGAATGGGCCTACCAGCATTCGACGTGGTTTGCGGCGAGCTTTCAAACACGATAACTCCAGTCTTTCTACGTCTATTGGTTGGCGCGACATTCAAATTTTACTGCTTACCAAAATTTGCGCCGATGCAACACCTGACAAACGTGCGCACCATTCTGGCGCCCTTGAAGCTAGAGGGCCAGCTAATGACGCGGTGCGCAGATAATTGCATGGGCAATCCAGCCGTGCAAGCCGCATTGTTCTGCGGGCTCATACGCCTGAACGGCGACCATTCAAAAATTGGGTCGAAAATGGTGCATTTTCTGACTGATTTTTCGACAGGTTTTGACACCTGTCGCCCATATACTTGCTCTAATCGCGGAGGCTCACCCACCAAACGATAGCTAACAATCTCAGGATTCTGAAACTGTACTCAGATTTCCGTTTCGTACCTGTCTTATGCCTCTTTTTGCCCAGCAACTGTGCATTGGTCAGCAACCCTAAATTATAGCTCCAGAGAAACATGCAAATTTCGGAGAACTGAGGAGGAAATTTCAACATATCTTGAATACGATTTGTAGAGCGGACTGAGAGCTTTCGATCGGTATAGGGCATGACTTCACAGCATAAAATTTTCTTCTGAGGTCTTTTGCATTTTTGCGTTTTGTCCGCTTTGTATCATCGATTTTACTGGGTTTTCGGCATGTAACTCTTTTGTCTGAGCACGTAGGGCAATGGGTGTGCCACCATACGATGGCCCACGTCCGTGCGCATTCGGCGGTGTGCAACAAGATAGGCTGCAGTCACTGTGCGGGGTGCACCTGGCCAAAATGTTCCGGCCGTCGGGCTTTTTCAACTACTTCTTGGGCAGTTTTTCTGGTAGGCTGAACTAATGATTGAACACTGCATGTCGATTTATCCATAGAATGAATTGATTGGATGCTAAGGATTCCGAAAATGTGATTATCGTTCCGTTTCGTACCTGTTTCACGCACTTTTCTTCCGATATGCTGCCCTGGTTTCAAAATAGTTACCGCGAACACTGCGGGAATGCGCGAATTTTGGAGAACTGAATAGAAAATTTGAAAATGTGGCCAATAGGAAGTGTAACTATTGCAGAGTCCTTCTGATTGGTGGGTAATGTCATCCGCTTGTTGCTTCGGAAGCAGAACAGGCGTATCATGCATATTTCAGTGTTAGTTTGCAATTGTTCATTGCAGGATTTGTTAGCTAGTATGTGACAATCCATAAAACTGGCTTGCAGACGGTTCATTTGCATAGCACGCATTTGCAGATTATCAAACAAATCAACACAACCTTCGTATGCTTGGCAGACAAGGGATTCAAAGGTGTCTATATACTGTAGGACACACCTTGTAAACGCATTCAGGATCTCCTGCTCAGCAGCGCGAGTATTTTCCTTGATTTCCACTGTGTTTGCAGGCAAAAACACTGGCACTTTTTCAAAATCAAGCGAAGCCTGCGTCTAAACAACAACTGAAGCCTGTCACACGGCACACACAGCCCAGACCATGCACAGGTGTGGAACATCGCTTAGTAGCACTTTCACTCCTACAGGAGCAGATAAGAAAGAGTTACAGACAGTATAATTAAAAAATCTAGAGAATTATTGGCGTGAAAAACTGGGTTTAGAAGAATAAAAAGACCGAAATTTTCGCGCTTCCCACTGCGCCTGACGGCCATGCAATGCACAATTCGGAAGGACTCTGCAATAATTGGTCACTCACAAAATTTTCTATTCAGTTCTCCGAAATTCGCGCATTTCCACAGTTTTCGCGGTGACTATTTTGAGGCCAGGGCAGCTTATCGGGGTAAAAGTGCGTGAAACAGCTACGAAACGGAACGATAGTCACATTTTCCGAATCCTTAGCATCCAACCAATCGTTCTATGGGTAGATCGACCGCACGGTGACCGCAGCCTATCTTGTTGCACACCGCCGAATGCGCACGGACGTGGGCCATCGTTTGGTGGCACACCCATTGCCCTACGTGCTCAGACAAAAGAGTTACGTGCCGAAAACCCAGCAAAATCTATGATAAAAGCGGACAAAATCCAACAATGCAAAAGACCTGAAAAGAAAATTTTATGCTGGGAGGTCATGCTCTATACCGATCGAAGGCTCTCAGCATACATGTCGCTGGGTTTTTCCGTGGGGGGGGACCTTTTTGAAATCCCAAATAGGGTTTTGGGACCAAGTCCAAAGTGGGTTTTGCGACCTTTTTTGGGGTCCAAAAGTGGGTTTTGTCTACCTTTTTTTGGGGTAAAAAGCGGGTTTTGTCGACCTTTTTTAGGGATTCTGGGGCGAAAAATGGCTTAAAAACCCTATTTGGACCGAAAAAAGCCTTAAAACCCTGTTTTTGCATTAAAAATGCCTTAAAAACCCTATTCCGGTTGAAAAAAATGCCTTAAAAACCGAATATTGAAGCAACGAATGTAATATTAATATGTAATATATGTAATAATAACGAATGTTTTGTCTTGTTACTGTACAGTAGTATGTTCTATATTCTAAGACTGTCTTTATAAATTCGCGATCCTCGTTTTACCATATTTTTGGTGTCGATCTGCGAATAAAGTTGAAGTTGAAGTTGAAGTAATAAAAAGCTGTTTTGCGCTCAAAATACGTATTGAATATGAGTTTCAGCGATAAAATACAGATTGAAATGCGTTATATTGACTAAAAATAGTTCAGAGAACCCTAATATCGATTCTGAGGCACGCGCAAAACCCTGTTTTGACTTATAAGATTACTAAAAAACCCTATTTAGTGATTTGAATGCAGTTCTTAAACCCTGTTTAGGGTTTCTAATCAACCTAAAACCCACTCTGTCTCTAGGCTTTCTAGCCAGTGCTAAAAAAAACCCTGTTTAGAGTTTCAAAGTAACCTAAAAACCCTAATCAGGCTTTGAAAGTAACCTGAAAACCCTAATCAGGCTTTGAAAGTAACCTAAAAACCCTAATCAGGGTTTCAAAGTAGCGTAAAAACCCTGTTTAGGGTTTCAAAATAACCTGAAAACCTTGTTTAGGGTTTCAAAGTAGCCTATGTAAAAACCCTAATCAGGGTTTGAAAGTAACCTGAAAACCCTAATCAGGCTTTGAAAGCAACCTAAAAACCCTAATCAGGGTTTCAAAGTAGCGTAAAAACCCTGTTTAGGGTTTCAAAGCAGCCTAAAAACCCTAAATCAGGGTTTCAAAGCAGCCTAAAAACCCTAATCAGGGTTTAAAAGTAACCTGAAAACCCTAATCAGGGTTTAAAAGTAACCTAAAAACCCTAATCAGGGTTTCTAAGCAGTCTAAAAACCCTATTTAGGATTTCTAAGCCTTACAAAACCCTGTTTTGGGTTGTAGGGTAGCCGAAAACCCAATTTTGTGCTGCAGAATGTATTGTCTGGGCTAAAATTTTCTTTACTTTGGAATCCAAAAGTGGGTTTTCAGGTCCCCCCCCCCAAAATCCGCTGGGGGGACTTTTGCCGAAAAAACGGGCTTGGGGGGGCCCGGCCCCCCCCCTTTACCCCCCCCAACGACATGTATGGCTCTCAGTCCGCTCTACAAATCGTATTCAAGACATGTTGAAATTTCGTCCTCATTTCCCCGAAATTCGCGCATTTCTGCAGTGTTTGTGGTGACTGTTTTTAGGCCAGGGCAGCATATCAGGGTAAAAGTGCGTGAAACAGCTACGAAACGGAACGATAGTCACATTTTCGGAATCCTTAGCATCCAACCAATCATTCTATGGATAAATCGACGTGCAGTGTTCAATCATTAGTTCGGCTTACCAGAAAAACTGCCAAGAAGTAGTTGAAAAAGCCAGACGGCCGGAACATTTCGGCCAGGCGCACCCCGCCCAGTGACCGCAGCCTATCTTGTTGCACACCGCCGAATGCGCACGGACGTGGGCCATCGTATGGTGGCACACCCATTGCCCTACGTGCTCATACAAAAGAGTTATGTGCCGAATACCCCGTAAAATCGATGATAAAAACCGGACAAATTCCAAAAATGCAAAAGACCTCAGAAGAAAATTTTATGCTGTGAGGTCATGCCCTATACCGATCGAAAGCTCTCAGTCCGCTCTACAAATCGTATTCAAGACATGTTGAAATTTCATCCTCAGTTCTCAGAAATTTGCATGTTTTTCTGGAGCTATTATTTAGGGTTGCTGACCAATGCACAGTTGCTGGGCAAAAAGAGGCATAAGACAGGTACGAAACGGAAATCTGAGTACAGTTTCAGAATTCTGAGATTGTTAGCTATCGTTTGGTGGGTGAGGCGCCGCGATTAGAGCAAGTGTATGGGCGACAGCCGTCAAAACCTGTCGAAAAATCAGTCAGAAAATGCACCATTTTCGACCCAGTTTTTGAATGGTCGCCGTTCTAGCGTATGAGCCCGCTGAACAATGCGGCTTCGACGGCTGGATTGCCCACGCAATTATCTGTGCAATGCGCCATTAGCTGGCCCTCTAGCTTGAAGGGCGCCAGAACGGTGCGCACGTTTGTCAGATGTTGCATTGGCACTAGTTTTGCTAGGCAGAAAAATTTGAATTTCGTGCCAACCAATAGACATAAAAAGGCTGGAGTTATTGTGTTTGAAAGCTCGCCGCAAACCACTTCGAATGCTGGGAGGCCCATTCCTGTGCCCCTTTTCGCTCAAAAGTTATAGGCGCTTGACGAAGTGGTGCCCATCATATTTTGGAAAAGTCCATCGTGCGACCCCCCTGGCCAGGACAAAAAGCGAAGTACCTCCCATAAATTATTTGAAAGTATTTCATTGTATAGTACTCATCCCAAAACCGCAGGTCCCAGTATTCATAGAGTCCCACACTGCACCTCTTCAACCGGTCTAGTCCAACCTGGTATGCAAATTCAAAGTACTGCCAGGGCAGTTGGTCAGTTGTCATCAGTTCTTGGAGATGATCACGCATGAAGGTTATGTTGAAGTTTCTGCTACAGCGACTGGCCGCTTCAGATAGATTGAAAGCTTGTTTTCACTGCTGCACCAATTGCAGATAACATTTGCTACTTGACACATGTTGGACCCGACAATTGACCACTTGAACAGTAGTCAGAAGGGGAGAACTGAGGAGAGCAGCGTCTCCATTATCTAGCCTACCCTGTCTATGTCCTGTAGCAAGCAAGGTTGATTGCATCAGATGCAAAAACCAGTCACACGAACTTTTTCGGTCGGTCAGAGTCGGTGGGTCGGTCGTGGGAGTGGGAGTGGGAGTGGGAGTGGGAGTGGGAGTGGGAGTGGGAGTGGGAGTGGGAGTGGGAGTGGGAGGAGGGAGAGGGAGAGGGAGTGGGAGTGGGAGTGGGAGTGGGAGTGGGAGTGGGAGTGGGAGTGGGAGTGGGAGTGGGGAGTGGGAGTGGGAGTGGGAGTGGGGTGGGGTGGGGTGGGAGTGGGTGTGGGAGTGGGAGAGGGAGAGGGAGAGGGAGAGGGAGAGGGAGTGGGAGTGGGAGTGGGAGTGGGAGTGGGAGTGGGAGTGGGAGTGGGAGTGGGAGTGGGGTGGGGGTGGGGTGAGAGTGGGAGTGGGAGTGGGAGTGGGAGTGGGAGTGGGAGTGGGAGTGGGAGTGGGAGTGGGAGTGGGAGTGGGAGTGGGAGAGGGAGAGGGAGTGGGAGTGGGAGTGGGAGTGGGAGTGGGAGTGGGAGTGGGAGTGGGAGTGGGAGTGGGAGTGGGAGTGTGAGAGGGAGTGGGCGTGGGAGAGGGTGAGGGAGAGGGGGTGGGGGAGTGGGAGTGGGAGTGGGAGTGGGAGTGGGAGTGGGAGTGGGAGTGGGAGTGGGAGTGGGAGTGGGAGTGGGAGTGGGAGTGGGAGTGGGAGTGGGAGTGGGAGTGGGAGTGGGAGTGGGAGTGGGAGTGGGAGTGGGAGAGGGAGTGGGAGTGGGAGTGGGAGTGGGAGTGGGAGTGGGAGTGGGAGTGGGAGTGGGAGTGGGAGTGGGAGTGGGAGTGGGAGTGGGAGTGGGAGTGGGAGTGGGAGTGGGAGTGGGAGTGGGAGTGGGGTGGGAGTGGGAGTGGGAGTGGGAGTGGGAGGGGGGAGTGGGGTGGGAGTGGGAGAGGGAGAGGGAGAGGGAGAGGGAGAGGGAGAGGGAGAGGGAGTGGGAGACGGAGACAGAGAGGGTGTAGAAGGAGAAGGAGAAGGAGAAGGAGAAGGAGAAGGAGAAGGAGAAGGAGAAGGAGAAGGAGAAGGAGAAGGAGAAGGAGAAGGAGAAGGAGAAGGAGAAGGAGAAGGAGAATAACAGCTTTGTTTAGTTACTATTGTGATAATATTATACTCTAGGATTCTGCTCCAAAAAGTGTCCTACCAAAGTGGAGACTGACAACAGAACAGATGACCATGCTAACGCCGAAAGAACTGGAGAATGAATGAATGGTATCCGTGGCAGAAGCACATCCGTCAGCTCGTTCGTCAGAAGGTCAACTATCAGTGGAAGAAATCAGTCTGCGGAAAACTCAGCCATTTGATTCTGGGCTAACATTCGTTTGATTCCCATAAACTGGAAATCTTGGAAAAAGTTTTAATACAAAATCACATTAATTTTGAAAGTGTCAAGCAGTCACAGTAAAATCACACTCAGATAGATTTGACAAAATGAACGATACAGAGATCACGAAGAAACAGCAGAGACAAATTTTGGTTCATTCCTGCCCGTTGTCCACACACTTAGTTCTTAAAACCATTTTTCCAATGAAACTCTTGAAAAAGGCCTTCTTGTAGGTTTTCGAAAAAGCGACATGGAAAAAAATGGAGCCAGAGCCATTGAGAAAGGCGGCAACCGGGCCGAAAACGTTTCCTGCAACAGATAAAACAATCCCCACGCCTCCGAACCGAAAAAATTTCCGAAAAATCGAGTACACATTACTACTGTTGCTTGGGTATTGGATTTTTGGGATTCGGTACGGTATCGGTAGGTACTAAAAAAATACCGATACCCAGGTATCGGTATCGGTAGGTATCGACAAAAATATTCGGTATTGGGTATTTATTCGGTATTTTTCAAAAAAACGCGAAAAAAAGAGAAGCAGCTTTTTTACGCTATCTGCAGCCTCCTTGTATTATGTACGAAGAGTGACAAACTTTAATAACGGCAAATTTACAACTTTTTTCTATCATTTAGCGGCCAACAAGAAATTCGTACACAGATATGGTGACACAACAAAATGACAGCGACCAATAGAAGGACTGCGAACACATCAGAAATTGACATAGATTCTGCCCTACACAGTTACTACATACGGGTTACTACATCTCGAGCTAATATCACTTCAACTAGCTGAACTGAGCAGAAGTAGAGACTGGACAAGCACGGAATGTAAAAGAGATCACTAAAACAAAACATCGACAAGAAATCGATTGACTTTGAGCATAAGTTCTTTTTCAAGATTACGAGCATCCAGGCGGTGGCGCCGCCTACATAAAGCTATAGAACACTGGGAAAAAACCCGCTCAACAGAAGCCGAACTGGCCGGATGGATAAAAAATCGGAAGCACACTGACTGAGCAAAGGGTACACATGCAATTTGGGGTTCCACCAAACCTTATATTTAGACACCTGCGATGAACTAGAGGCTTTCTCATGATCGACTATCAGGTCGTAAACAGTCTGTTTGGCAGCTGAACCACTTTGTTGACCAACACCTCTGTCAGTTTGTGAGTGTATTGTATTAGCTGCTAGTAATACGTAAAATGCTCATAAACCTATTGTCTTCATAAATAATACGCGTCCCGCTGTTGTGAAGTCTTTTACTACAAAGCTGTTTGTGGTGCCTTTCTAAAAGTAGCTCTTCCTCTAATCTAAACAATTTAACCGTTTTCTTCTCGTTATGCGTGCGGCGTCCAGTACAGTTAAATCAGACTGTGGAATCTTAATAAAAGGGCCCGGCGTCGCCGCAATCAACGACATGTTTTGACCAAATCCTAGCCGGCTAACGGATTTCTTCTTCTACTTTCAGAGAAGCTGAAAATTTTACATTGCCAAAATGAGGTGAGAGGTCTTTTCTAGCCAACACTGCATTTAAAAAATTGGCCCTGATAAAAAAACTAAAATTGCTGTAGCAATAGCAACCAACCCGGCAAGCTAACTTTGTTACCACCGACAATTTCAAAATCGCAGAAAAAAAGGGGTTTGCGCAAATTAAAAATTGTATTTTGTGATGGTATAACACACTATCCCCCAAGGTGCAGACAGCGTACTTCCATAACAGAAGTTTAGACTGAAACTAAGCCTGAGCTTAAAATAGAGCTCCAACGTGACTCTAACCATAAAGCCTAAACTTGAATCTAGACCTATGTTTAAGCGTAGTCAGCCTTAACACAAACCTGAACTAGCTGGTAATACTGGAGGTAGTTTCCGAATATGTGTTATTTTGATCCCCGGGTGTTGGCAGCTAGCTATCATATAGCAACAAAACAGTAATTTCTGCGTGCCAGTTACGGTGCTTCCTAATTTATGTAATTATGCACTACTACATTGTGCTTATTATATGCTTTGTACGCGAGCATTGCACAGCAATTTTTTCAAAATACCGAATCCGAAATACCCGGGTATTGGGAAAATAATCGGTATACCGGGTATCGGTATTTTTCGCAGTACCCAGTAATCGGTAGGTATTTATTCGGTAGGTATTCAAAAAATACCCATTTTTCGGTATCGGTACGGTATACCGAATCAACAGTACACATTACCAATCACAAAGAAGGTCATCACAAATAAATTCAACAATACAGTTCCAGTGAGCAACTTGCGCTTAGCTTTATCCCGTTCTTTTCTTTCGCTTTGGTTAGTGCTTGATGCAGTACTAGCGTTTTTGCGCATTATATACATATACACCAGGGCGAATACGAACTGAGCCGTCAACAAAATAAGGTACACAACTGCTTGATAGACATCCCTACAGACTCTCAGCAGCTCGAAAGCCACACTATTCCTGTCTAGCTCGAAATATTTGCTAATACTTAGCGAGTTAACTATAAAATAGGCACAAACTACTGTGCCAGAGAAAGAAAATAAGATCAAGACTGCTAAAAGCTTGCTAGCACGTTTTCGATGCTTCATGGCATGGTAGCGAAACGGCTTGGCTATAGCTACAACTCTGTCATACATCAGTGCTGCTAGCAGAAATTGGTTAAGCAGTTGGAAAAAGTCAGATGGAAGCTGTTCGCACTGGTACAAGTCAATCAAGCTGATATGAAACCAACAATTGACCTTATTGCTCACAGAGCGAAAAAATAATGAAGCCTTCAAGCTAAAACAAACTTCAAGCAGCAAATCCGTTACAATCTCACTTAAATGCAAGTAAAGCGCAGTGCCAGGCTCTAAACCTTTTAGGGTGTGGCGCATAATGCTAATATTTAGTGCACTTAGCACTAAACTAAGTGGTATAGCTACATACCGGCTGAACATAATGTAGACTGGCTTCATTACTCGTTCTGCTTTGCACAGCAAGCCAGAACAAACGAGACTATGGAAAATCAATGGAAGGTACTTTTGCTCATAGTAATCTACCCAAAATGTCAGCTCCCAGAATTGCCAGAAGCTGACATTGGTGCACCTTTGTAGGTGGCTAGAACTGACACGATGTGCAAATTTTGCCTCATAATACTGCCAAGGCAGTTGGCCGCTTGCCAGCAGCTTCTGGGCAACTGAACGGTAATAAATCTTATAGTTCCTGCCACACAGAACAGTCGCTTCAGAAATATTGAAGGCTTGCTTTCTGCGCTGCACCAAATGCAGATAGCATTGGTCCATTTGGAGAGCTTCACGTAGGCAAAAGACCTGCTGAAGAGAGACAAGAAGTAGAAAAGAGAGGAGAAACTTCATTCTATGTCGTCTTCTCCAACTCTTCTTTCGATAAACAGCACAGCTAACTGCTTTAAAAGAGCTTTGAGACAGAAGCATGCAATTTTGCGTGTTATCTAGGTCTGACAGCTGAAAAACTTGGTGACGTGTAGATTTGAAGTCCTTCAATGCTGTCATGCGATATTGTGCGCATTGGTTCAGCCAATTGAACAACGTCATTTTTGATTGATTGATTGATTGATTGACTTATTTTATTTCAGTGCTCAGTATTTCGATTTTCGTTTATTCCTGTACATTCAGCAGAACCAGCCAGTACTGTACTGTATTTCTCTCAGCCTTTCAATTTTCACTCATTGCTGCACAACGCACTTCAGCTTAACAATCGCTTTTCCAAGAGAAGTTTTGAAAAAGGATCTTTTATAGCTTTTGGCGAAAGCCACGTGAAACAAGATGGCACCAGAGCCATTAGGAAAGGCAGCCACGGGGCCCAACACTGTCTCTATAGCACTTGCAAAAACCCACACAGGCTGTGACACAAAACGATTTCCAAAACTACTGTGCAGGATTGAGCTTAAATGACCAACTAGAAAAAGGCTCATCATAAAGAAATTCAACAAGACAGTGCCAATAAGCAAGCTACGCATAGCCTTTTCTCTCTTCTTCTTTTCCAGCAGACTAACCTGCAACACAGTTGTCAAACTTTTCCTGAACACGTGCACGTACATGAGAGCCATTGTAAGTTGTGCAGCTAGCAATAACAAAGCCGTTTTTGTATACTCTGATGCATAGTTGATTCATCTTGGTCGGTCGGTCGGTCGGTCGGTCGGTCGGTCGGTCGGTCGGTCGGTCGGTCGGTCGGTCGGTCGGTCGGTCGGTCGGTCGGTCGGTCGGTCGGTCGGTCGGTCGGTCGGTCGGTCGGTCGGTCGGTCGGTCGGTCGGTCGGTCGGTCGGTCGGTCGGTTGCGATCGGTCGGTTTTGTTGGGCTTTGTACCGATGACCAACTCTTTGATGCAAGAAACTTGCCCCGCTGAGCGCATGACCACGCGCACAGCGGCTTTGCGCCCTAAACCACTACACCAACTGCAACCTTAGTCACAAGCAGGGGTCAAATAGTCAGTTGGTTTGCCAGTCAGTCTGTCAATTGCTTAGGGTCATGTGCGATTGATTGATGACAGTGGTGATCCCTTGTGTAAAATGTTAACGATTTTTTCATTCCGCTTTTATTTGCATTCACAAAAAATATGTAGTCAATCTTAATAGTACCAAGAATGCATAAAAGAGTAGCAAGAATGTGCCACTCAGCGGCCGGCCGAGTGTCGATGCGCTGTACCAAAATTACTGGAGGGGTCGCGAAATTCGCGACCCCTCCAGTAATTTCAGGACAGGTTGCGAATTTCGCGACCCCTCCAGTAATTGCGCATGCGCTTTATTGCAGCGCAACCTGATTTTTTAGCGGGTTATTCAATCTGTCTTTGGGAATATAGCTGCCGCCGTTGATTTCTCAAGTCTACGGCAACATGATAAAGGGAAAGAAAGGTAAAAAAGCTGGAATATGCAATCATGTGGCATGTGTACATGTCCAAGCTCATGTGCTACGTTCAAAACGGAAAAATTCACAAATCAAAAAGCCTGATGCATTTCACAGATATCTTGCAATCTTGCCTTGCAATTGGACACTTATTTTAGTTATTGTGATGATTGAAGATCTTACACCAGCTATGCAATGAATTGCAGTTGTAGAAAATCACTAAACATTTTGTTGACGTCATTCTTGCTCAGAAATCAGGTTGCGCCGCAATAAAGCGCATGCGCATGCGCAATTACTGGAGGGGTCGCGAAATTCGCAACCTGTCCTGAAATTACTGGAGGGGTCGCGATTCGCGACCCCTCCAGTAATTTTGGTACAGCGCATCGACACTCGGCCGGCCGCTGAGCGGCACATTCTTGCTACTCTTTTATGCATTCTTGATAGTACAGACAAGAAGGAAATATTGGCTGCTAGTTACGGCTGTGAATGGTGAATAATTATGAAGCAACACAAACCAAACCCAGATCAGTGTGACATCAGTTAGCCTTGGTCTGCATCTGTGCTGTAAACCGAAAAAGGACCAGACATACACCATGGCAAAAAAGGTCGAGAAAAACTTCTTATCAGAACAACTTTTAATTTTGGGGTTGTATTTCTGAAACTCGATCAGGCCAGAGAATGGCACTAAAGCTAAGTAAACCTTTACCAAGAGTGGTCTTAAAAAAGCCTTCCTACCACCTCCGGGAAGTTGTCCACCTTCGATTTGCCTTGCGTTGGCCACCGACTGTCGCTGCGTCAGTTCGAAGGTTGCGTCACCAGTTAATATGTCCCGGGGTCGTTGCCTTAGCGGCTAGCCGTCAGCGAAGCCACGCAACAACTTTTATCACCCCATACTAATAATAAAGTGGCTGATCGTAGGCCGCCGTCAGAGGCTCCACTGCACGCACACACTGACGAGAGATAAGGAGCCCGCTGGGTCATGCTGCAAAGACAAACCTAAACTGGCAGCATAATTAACATGCAGCCGGCAGCGGGCCACTACATTGTATCACACGTCCTACACTCCTACGCACGTATACAAAAGAGCTGTGGCTGAGTGCCTAGCTACAGACATATCAGATAGGAACAACTTGCTTGGTCACAACGAGCCTGAGAAAAACAGCGAACATCTGTGCTTCACGCACTTGAGAATGAGGGAACCAAAGGAAAATAAGCTAAATGGAGAGCAGCGGAACATGCAGAAGGAAACCAACGAAACACCAAAAAGACTGGAATCTGAGCACACATTAGGTTGTTGTCAGGAGAAGACTTGTAGTAGAGAAGAGAATCAGCTTTACCAAGTGAGCATCAAAACGGGGCTGCATCTTTGCCTGATGATCACCAGAGTATCCCTTTGGGGTAGACTTCGCGCCATATGGTTACGAAAATTAGTGTGGCATTGGAGTACTGTCCTGATTAGGAGAAATATCGTAAGCCAATATCGGAACTGCTACCGGATTAGCGTTTCCAATCCTCTCTGGGGCGTAATATTAGCCGAGTTCTTCAAATATGTAGCCGATTAGGATCTGATTGGTTTTGATTTCGGGCGTGTCTGATTACAATTAATATCTAATAGCGGTCTAATTCGAAATAAAATCAAATCGAAATGGCGTCACATAAGCGGTTTCAGTTCGTAGTCATTTCTAATCCTCTCATCGGATTAGCGGGTCACAATTTCGTAAAAAATCAAATTAGCTTGACAAGAATTAGCCCGAAGTTAGATGGTTTGCTTGAAGGGGGTGTGAGAGACTGTTGACCGAAGGGAACTTGAGAGACTTGAGAACCGAGACAGCTTTAGGCAGGTTCGGTCGGATGGGTCTCAGCACGAAATGAAGAGATTGGGATACTGTGTTACTGTGTTACTCTATTGGAGACCAGTAGCACAACACAACAACATAGCTAACAGTCAAACAAACAATGATGAATCAGGATAGAATCTACTGTATTTAATAGTGTTTCCGATCAAATTAAAATTAAATAACAACTTTAAATTGTTTTGGCCAAAATCACCAAGTAAATAGCAATTTAATAACAAATTAAATTTCTCGCAATGACGGTCAAACAAATTAAAATTATATTAAATTTCGTAAAATTGGGCTAGAAATTTGATATGAATTTGATATAAATTTGCTTGGTTCGGCAGTTTCATTAAGCAAAGTTTGGCTACACAAAACAACAAGTTGAGTCGAAAGATGACCTTGTTCATGCTTGTAGCAAAGATATCAACTCATTAAACGCTAATTTGTAGACCATTTGTCGCCATCTAAAGAAAGGTCAACTCATTTTGGACTGACACGACACAGGTGTTGAGCTGTTTCCTCAGGAATTGAGTATTGATTTAGCAAATTAATATTTAATTCACATCAAATAACAAATTTGTATCAAATTAAATTTCAGAATTTGGGTACCAAGCAAATTAATAGCAAGTTATTTTCATCTGAAGGCTGAGCAAGCAATTTAATAGTTATTTAATTTCAAAATAAATTTACTCGGAAGCACTAGTATTTAATCATATTCTTTCATCATACAGACAGTTCAAAGCTCCAGACTCACAGGAGTCGGTGCGAAAATGCGTTTTTGTTTGATTTGCAGTGCATACACAATTGCTATTGAAGAACCGTTTGCCCAATCCAATAAATTGAAGCGCAGAACTGATCAATTGTGCCGCCAAACCAAACAATGACCGACCGTCCAATTGCTCACCTCATCCCATACATGTAACAGGTCATCCGCCGATGGGGGGAGGGGGGTTGGGGGGTCTGGCGCCGGCCGGGGGGTCTGAGCCAAAATTTTGGGGGAGGGGGGTGGGCACTAAAAAACGCTCAAAAATCGAGAAAAATCGCAATTTTTTGGCTAAAAATTGCCAAAAATCGCTAATTTGGACTGAAATTCAGCTAAAAAGTGCTGTTTTGCAGGCGATTTTGGCAATTTTTGTGTGTGGAAGTGTAAAAAATTGCAAAAATTTGCAAGAAAATTTACTTGCCAGAAAAATCGGAGGGGGGGTCGGTGAAATCGTCTCGGGGGGGGGGGGGGGGGGGGGGGTCCCATCTGGGGGGGTCTGGCCTAAGTCGGGTGGGGGGCAGACCCCTCAGACCCCCCCTGTTACATGTATGCCTCATCCGACTTGTTTCTCCATAAAATGTTCCGTATTGTAACGGCCGAGCAGTACATTTACTTCCGACCCTGCGCACTTCTCAATTTTACCAACAATTCCTGTGGCAGCAGTGGAAATGGAATCTTCCCTGATTTACTGTTACCGGTGCTCACTTATCTGAATCTACCATATGAGCTGATTCCCATAGACTCCCATCAGTTTGCTTCCTCATGTCAAAATGGAAGCTGGAATCCTCCCACTGCAGCTTTAGCCAACTTATCAAATGGCTCATTTGACATGATCGCAGCTCGTTTTCTTTTATCTGGTTCCGATTTAGGTTGTGTCACACCCAGCTATCCAATTTATCAGGTCGGTCTGCACTTCATAACCAGACGCCACTCGGTTAAATCAGTGATGGGATCTTTGCTGGCACCCTTCCAGGCCCAGTTATGGCTGGCTGTGATTGGTGTGGTTGTAGTGAAGTGCTTGTTCTGCAAGATCACCGCAAAGATCCAGTTGTCCTGGAGTCCTATGCCGTTTCTGTTCTGTTCTACTATTCTATTACTAGAAAGCATCTACCCTAACTTTTTACTGACTCAGCTTACAGCTGTAAAGGAGGCTTATGTAAGAGACACAGCAGACATGTTGTCGCGTTTGCAGAGTGGTCAACTGCGTTTTCTGCATTACCGGTCCCCTGAGTTCACTGTGGCTGTGTTCAAACAGCTCTCAGTCGATGATTTCATGCTGAGACTTGTAAAGACCCTGGAGGTGCATCCTCCTCTACAAGAACTGAATCAAAAGATTAGACTGAGAAAATTGATGCAGGGTGGTTATGTGACAGCTGTGACCACTCCCAACACGTACACAGTCGATTGTGGACTTGCTGTGGTTAAACCTACTTATACCACACGCAACTGGAACATATACTTTTCATTTTCTAAAAAATCCAAGTTGATCGGTGAATTCAACAAAGCTTGGACCAAATTCCAAGTAAGTTGGATGAGCAACAGCTCATCAATTGCTTCAGGTTGAATGTGTCTGGCATGTTTAGGAGCGAGTACCGTATGTGATGCAGAAGTATGTAAATTCACTATACAGATGGAATGAAGAATCCTGCAATAAAGAGGAGAAGGCTGCACAGAAGGCAGTAAAAGTTCTGTCCCTGTCTGCCATGGAGCAGCCATTCACTCTCTTCCTCACTCTTATCATTGTCAGCGTTTGCTGTTTCTTTTTCGAACAGGTGCAGTTTTGGATGCAGTTCAATTGTGAAGAAAAGACAAACATTAGCGGATCAGTCTCATCAGAGAGCATAGATCAGCTTCACACTACTGACGCATCGGCGGAAACGCTTTCGGTTGTCAGCAAGATGACTGACAGTCCTGCAGCTTTGTCCTGTTCTGACTGTTCTAGTACCCACATATAGCCGTGTGTTTGGCCAACCTTTGTAAACAGCGGTGACTGATTGATTTAGCTGACAATTGTGTGCATATATACTACAAGAGTTTCACTGTATATAACACCCACTCGCATAACCTCTTTGTCATTGTTTGTTAGTGTGCTCTCCCAATTTCCTCCCTTCATTGGTGCCGACGCCGAGACCCGGGATTGGATTGTTGTGTTGTTACGCATATCCCAACATACTCCCTCTACCACGACCATGACACTCACCTCTCGTCACTCGTTTTTCTCGTTCTCAAGTTCTCTCAAGTCTCTCGACTCTCTCAAGCACATCTCTCAAGTTCTCCCTTCCTCTCAACTCATGTCAACCTCTCGGCATACAGCCTTCTCCATTCTTGTTCAACTGCGCCTCCGTTTCCTGCTCTACCCCATCTCGCGTCTCCGTTTCCCGCTCTACCCTGTAACACTATGTTTGAACCAAAGTATCAGCTTTTGTATTTAAACTTGCTTCTGATGCATCCTTGCATCTCCTACAAGCTATATTTCATGCTAGGAAAAAATTTTGAAAAAGAAATTTCGAAATGAAAAATTTTCATAAAAAAGCTTTTTTTTGGCTTTCAAACAAAAATTTTTCTTTACAACTCTAGGTGGTTCAGAGAGGAGAGGTTGAGATGAGTTGAGAGGATGGGAGAAGTTGAGATATGTGCTTGACAGACTTGAGAGAGAAGTTGAGAACTCAAGAGATGAGTGAGTGGGTTGGGACACGCGCAACACAATAGAACACAACAATCCCAGGTCTGTTCGGCGCCAATGAAGAGAGGTTATTGGGTGAGCACACTAACAAACAATGACAAGAGGTTAGACGACTGGGTGTTATATACAAGGAAACTCTTTCAGTATACACAGATTTCCCTGCTAAGATAAACCCAGAACCAGCAAACGGTCTCTCTATCTTCAATAGTTAACCTGCTTCATAAATGTGGTGTGTGGTAGGATAAATGTATGTACAGGGTGCGTCAAAAAAAACAACCCAGCAGATTTTTTGCTGTAGCAACCGCAAATCTCAACCGATTTCAGTGAATCCTATTTTATATGAAAGATAAATTAATTCTTGAAAGTTTGGTGAAGCTTTTATTAAGATATGATGCTTGGTTCCTGAGATATTTGCACTCAAAAGTCAAAACACTTTTTGGCTATGAACAACAGCGATTTTTATTATTCTGTTGCACTTCATAATAAAACAGATTCCTACTGCTCAGGGCTAACGTAACGAGGTTTTTCTGGTGCCACACATGCTTGGTTACTTCATTTGTAAAAGTCTTGTGGCCCCTCAGCAGTAGGAATCCGTTTTGTTGTGAAGTGCAACGGAATCGCTCTTGTTCACTGCCAAAATCTCTGTTTTGAGTTTGAAGGAAAATATCTCAGGAACTAAGCATCCTATCTTAATAGGGCCTTCACCAGTCTTTCAAGAATTTATTTGTCTTTCATTTAAAGCAGGATTCATTCAAATCGGTTGAGATTTGCGGTTGCTACAGCAAAAACTCTGCTGGGTTGTATTTTTTTTTTGACACACCCTGTATATTTTAGAAATGAACATTTGCTTTAAAAAATTGATCAAAATCATTATTGTTGCGCAATTAAAAAGAAAGAAATAGAATACATCCAAGTGCGAACAACATAGCAACAGAAACATCAAAAAGTTAGTTATGATTAAACGGACTGCAGAAAGAGCAGTTTGTATAATTAATTGCTGTTTCTTGAGGGTTGTTGTTAAATGCTTACGCACCGCTAACACCGCACTGCACTTAAAAATTTGTTTCAAAGCGTTCTCCTACAGTAGCGCACAATCTAAACAACGCCGCGCTGACATAAAGCCTGTCTCCAAATAGTGTACCCAGGGTACACTATTGTGGGCAGGTATTAGGTATTAGAAATGTACCTAATATCAGGTATCAGTTACAGGTATTTCAAAAATACCCAATCAGGTATCAGGTACAGGTAGGTATTCACAAAAATACAGCTATCAGGTATTACGTATCACGAAACTGCACAAAATGCCCACTCTCGAAATTATCACAGGGGTGTGGAATGGCTTTGCACATCCATCTCTGGTGGTTGATCTTCGCCACTCAGAGTAAGCCTTATCGTGACCCCTTTTTACCTATACAGTGTATCCCTATTTGTCTTCGCCTTTATTGGCTTACTCAAAATTTCGCAAAAGGAAGTACATATAAAATTTTTACCATGGCCATGGCCCAATCAGGGCGAGAAAATTTTGTCAAAATTAGCTTGAAAAACGCTTTTGAAAGCATTCTGAGTATAGTATTAGCAGAAAACAGGAGATATTGTAGTCTGAAGCATACATGTAACAGGGGGGTCTGGGGGGACTTAGGCCAGACCCCCAGATGGGGACCCCCCCCCCCCCCCCCCGAGACGATTTCACCGCCCCCCCCCCCCCTCCGATTTTTCTGGCAAGTAAATTTTCGAGCAAATTTTTGCAATTTTTGACACTTCCACACACAAAAATTGCCAAAATCGCCTGCAAAACAGCACTTTTTAGCTGTATTTCAGCCCAAATTAGCGATTTTTGGCAATTTTTAGCCAAAAAATTGCGATTTTTCTCGATTTTTGAGCGTTTTTTAGTGCATAACCCCTCCCCCAAAATTTTGGCTCAGACCCCCCCCCGGCCGGCGCCAGACCCCCCCCCAACCCCCCCATCGGCGGATGACCTGTTACATGTATGGTCTGAAGAGGCCCGGTTGGGCAAGTGCCCAAGCAGGGCGAGGAAATTTTGAAAAATTAGCCTTCCTACATGCTTTTTTAATGAACAAATCGGTCGTAAACTACCATCTGATACCATCTGTTTGTATCTGATACCTGTACCAGTTTCAGTCCAAAAATACCCAAAATCAGGTAGGTACCGTTCGAAAGTACCCGATCAGGTATCAGTAGGTATCAGGTGTGTATTGCAAATCTACCTGATAATCAGGTACAGGTACAGGTATACCTGATCCACAGTAGAGTACACTATCCGGCACTAAGTGCCACATAGTGTCCCACGGGTACACTCTCTGGTAGTCGTTTTCAATTTACTGTACCTACTCGCTGTCACCAGCTTTCGGTGGTCTGGGTTGGGCTTTGCACCAACAACCAACTCTTTGCGGTAAGAAACTTGCCCCGCTGAGTGGATGAGCACATGACCACGCGCATAGTGGCTTTGTGGCCTAAACCACTACACCAACTGTGCCGATCAATGCATCCTTAGTCACAAACAGGGGTCAAATACGATAGTTAGTCAGTTGGTTTGCCAGGCAGTCTGTCGATTGGTAGTATCATGTCGAATTGATTGATCACAGTGGTGATCCCTTGTGTAAAATGTTAACGATTTTTATCTTTTTAATCCGCTTTAGTTTGCATTCACAAAATGTGTAGTCAAGCTTAAATAGTACAGACAAGAAGGAAATATTGGCTGCTAGTTACAGCTGTAAATGGTGAATAATTACGAAGCAACACAAACCAAACCCAGATCAGTGTGACATCAGTTAGCGCTGGTCTGCTGTAATCCAAAAAAGGACCAGACATACATGGTCAAACAAGGTCGAGAAAATTTTCTTATCAGAACAGCTTTCAATTTTGGGGTTGCATTTCTGAAACTAGATCAGGCCAGAGAACGGCACTAACGCCAAGCAAACCTTTACCAAGAGTGGTCTTAAAAAAAGCCTTCCTATAAGCTTTTGCGAAAACTACATGGAACAAAATGGCCCCAGAACCATTGAGAAACGTGCTCATGGGGCCAATAACCTGCTCCGCAACATTTATGAAAGCGTGCACAGAAGTTGAAATGAGATCATTTCGGAAAATTCTCCAAAGTATGCTGTTCAGATGACCAACGACGAAGAAGCTCATCATGAACAAATTCAACAAAACCGTGCCAATAAGCAAGCTCCGCTTAGCTTTTTCTTTCTTTTTCTTCTCCTCTTGGTTAGCCTGTGACCCAGTTCGCAAGCTTTTGCTAAAGTGATACATGTACAGCAAGGCTAACGAAAATTGAACAGCCAACAAAATAGTAAACAGGATGGTCTGATACATTTCCCGGTACAGTCCAAGCATTTTGTAAACAAAGCTCTTCCAATCAAAGCCGAAATATTTGGCAATATACGCCCTTCTAGACATAAAGTAAGCGCAGACTACAGTGCCAAAGAAAGAAAACAAAATCAAAGCTGCTAGAATCTTGCTCGTGCGTTTCCGATGCTTCATGGCGTTGTAGCGAAACGGCTTGGCTATAGCTACAACTCTGTCATACATCAGTGCTGCAAGCAGAAGCTGGTTGAGCAGCTGCGACAGGTCGGAGGGCAGTTCCTCAAAACCATGACTGACATTCAAATTGGCACCAAACCAGCAACCAAGCTTATTGCGAAGAGAATAAAAAAAGAAAGAGGCCTCCAAACTAAAACACACTTCCAACACTAAATCAGTTACTATCTCAGCCAGATGCAGGTAGAGGGCTGTACCGGGATCTAAACCTGTTAGAGTGTGCCGCATTATGCTAATATTCAGTGCATTGAGCACGAGGCTAAGTGGAATGGCTAAATAGCGGCTGAACAGAAAATAGACTGGCTTCAGTACTTCCTCAGCTTGGCAAAGCGCGCTAGAGCACATAGGCATGTGATTGCTGTAAATCATCTGAAAATATTTCATTTGATAGTACTCCATCCAAAACTTCCAGTCCCAATATTCCCAGAGACTGACTCGGCACCTGTGCTTAAGGCTTATCACAACCTTGCAGGCAAAGGTGGCCTCGAAGTACTGCCAAGGCAGCTGACCACTTGTGAGTAGTTGCTGAGTTTCTTCGGGCATCAAGGTGATGTCAAAACGTCTGCCACAAAGGATACCCCCTTCGGACAGGTTGAAAGCTTGCTTTCTCTGCCGCACTAGCTCCAAATAACACTGGGCCTGGCTGTAGGAGTCCCTCCGCCTACTGACCACTGGAACCGCAATCAGAAGGAGAAATGACCAGAAAACGATATCCATTTTCTGATCTGCTCTTCCTTTGCGAGCTTGATTGTCTCAGATAAGATTCATTTGCATGTCTGTCACTGAATCGCATATTTGGATGAGCTGAAGACATCCAAGCTCGCGTGTCTGCCATTGTGTTATACGTTCAGATGAGATGGGAACATGTGGTATTGCGTGCATACCATTGAAACAAGAGAAGATAATTTTGTGTGGAGACTTAACAGATCTTAAAAGATGTTCACCAGGGATGGATTTTTCCGAAAATACCTCGGCCTGTTTTTTCCAGTATTTTCCGGTTCGCCAGTAGAGTTTGGTTAGGTATTACGGAAGCCTAGGCCTCTCTCTACTCAGCCAAATATCAGATAGCAGTCAATTACATAACCCAATGGAGCCTACGGCCAAAAATATGTATCGGGATTTCGATAGTTTTACGCATGTTCGGATATTTAAAGTATCGGAAATCTATGTATCACCGATAGATATATAACGTTATAGGATAGATAACGTATGTATCGCGCCGGTCTATCCAATAGTTCACGTTTAAATCAATAACAAGTAAGAGTGCTCCTGTAGGAGTAGGTAGGCTACAAAGGGATAATTAACCCCACTGCCTGTCTGCCTGCCTGACGAAGCGACTCGTCTGCCACTAAAACTCCCTGCTAGTGAGTAGGGCCCGACCGGATATCCGGATCCGGATCCGGATCCGGCCGGATATGGCCATATCCGGATCCGGTACCGGATCCGGATATTGCCTGCCGGATATGCCGGATATCAGTCACAGATGAGAAAACGTGATTTTTACGTATTTTGAACATAAATATTGCATTCGACCGAATGTTTGATAGAAATTTGCGCAGTTGTATGGTTCTAAAACAGTTTTGCAGCTTGCCAGGAAGTATTTAATTGCTCCTATCCGTACGGTAGCTAGCGAGCAAACATTTAAGACTGCTGGCTCGATTTCGGAAGGCGATCGCTCCTCTCTGAAGCCCGAAAATGTAGAAATGTTGTTGTTTAACAAGTATAACTTGCGTGCCGGCACAGTTGGTGTAGTGGTTTAGGCCGCAAGGTTCTTAAGTCCATATAAAGATTGGTTAACTTGCAAAATTTGGCAAAGATTCGATGAAGGGTTCTTGAAATATTTACGTTCAAAATTGACAACAAACTCTTCTCTTAACGAAAATAATAATACTAATGTGATACAATGAACATCACAAAACAGCCAAGCAGACTGGATTTCTATGTTTAGGATAGTCGCCTTGTTTTTGCTAATTTTTCATTTAATTAAAATTATAAAATCTGAACTAAAAAAACTAACTATTATTGAGGCAAGTTTATACTGTAAATCTTTACTTTACAGAGATGAAAGCGTCTCTTTTCAGTTGCAGAATGAAGATGAATGGCTTGAGACTCTAAACTCAACTCGCAAAGAATGGAAATCTCAACTGAGATTTTTCAAATTCTGAATTTTTTAGTTTGTAATACTAGGACAGGTCTACCAAAAGATCGGCTAAGTATACCACATCACATTAGAGAGAACAAATTTGAACATGCAAACAATAATTTAGCCAAATTGCTGTGATGTCAACCATTTTTATCTAAAAATTACGAAATGAGCTGAACTTTCATGCCAAACTGTGTTTCCCCTTCTGCTTTTTCGAGATGAGGTCTGTATCTGTAAAATAGGTATGCCTAATAAACGCTAAAGATTGCATAGACATTCCGACTAAACTCGAAAATGCTTGGAAAGCGTCCAGTTATCAATTTATAGCCGCGGTGATAAAATATGCAAATATGAAAAATATGTACATATCTCATTTTTGCAAGCATATGATACATGCAATATCAATATGCACTAGAAATTGCATGCATATATTCATATGCAATATCACTTGCATCGCAAAAACCCCGATATCATCCAACCATAGTTTGAACTACAATTATTTGATGTTTTGAATCAACTGTTATATAACAAAGAAATGTATATATGTGGTTTATTGCATTCTAAAAAATTTTAAGTTGATCAATGATATCCGGCATATCCGGATCCGGATCCGGCCGGATGTGGGCGTATCCGGATCCGGATCCGGATCCGGTAGAAATTTGTATCCGGTCGGGCCCTACTAGTGAGCCAAGAGCTATTTACTTGGCCGCTTGCTGGCCAGTTTTCCTTTCCTTATTTCTCCACAATCGTGTTTCACTTTCACCTCCAAAACGGCATTTATTTCACTGCGCCCGCTATAAACTCACAAACAGACACGTATTTATGCGCATGAACAAAGAATCAAGAACAAGATTATACTCATAAACAACAAAAAAATAATATCCGTTAGGGAGACCACCCTTCTCTATGATTCTCTCAATTTACATTTGTTTTCAATCCGTTCACATAGCGTACACACCTGGCAACCGTTAGTCGTATATATAAATAAAAATAAATTCACAAACAAACACGTATTTATATACTGGAATTTCAGAAAAACAGGCAAAACAGTAAAACTTCTAATAAAGCACAGTGATCGAATTCTGTTAAATGAGTAGTTTAGCAGAGAGCCCGTCCTCCAAAAAGTTCAAGAGATGTGAGCTATGTAGTTTGACGCAAGTTCTGGATCAGTGCGCTAGGCCGATCCGATCCGATCCGATCTGGCGGGGGTCGTACAATGTACGGCCCTACGATCAGACCTGCGCGGTCCATTTCGTTACCCCTTATATCGTCATCTCGGACATTTGCCCTTCTTTCACTGCCAAGCCACTCAAGCCATGCTGTTGGGCGCCAGGTACTAAAAGAGTGCCTGGCGTGGTGACGTCATGGTGCTGACCGCTCCCAGCGGCCGCCCGGCCGAGGAGGAGTAAACCGGTATAGGCCGTAATGCTGGTTTCTCAGACGGCTCCTGACGTCGTTGATCTTCCCTCCAACGCGGCATGCTTTTAGGAGCGGCTTTCGGTGCAACGGCAGATCCAGTTGGTTCCCATTTTACCTACTCACTGTAACCAGTTTTCGGTGGCCTGGGTGGAGCGTTGTGCCGACGACCAACTCTTTGCAGCAAGGAACTTGCCATGCCGAGAGGATGAACCACTACAACCACTAGGGATGCAGCGGCCGCCGTGACTCAGAGGCAGCGAGCTACCCACTGAGCCCCTGACGCGGCGTGCGCTAGGCCATCCAGTACTATTAGTTTGCTTTTGACCAGCAAACAATGAATAATACATAATACATAAATACAAATTTCAAAAATTTGACCTACGCACACTGGCGACGTTTGCTCAGCGTGCCTTTGATTGGACAGGTGTTGCTGCTTACAAGAGTACGAGTTCAGCATTTGCGTTCTGAGCATTTCTGAAATGATGATTCTGATTCTGAGCTGCTAGACCATAGACAGATTGCAGCTTGATAATGGCCTTTCCAACAAGAGTCTTCCAAAAAGCATTTCTGTAGGTCTTCACAAAGGCTACATGTAGTAAGATCGCACCAGAGCCATTGAGAAAGGTTGTGACCGGGCCAAAAATATCTTCCATCACAGCCACAAAAACGGTCAGATCTTTTGAAAACCAATAGACCATTCTGCTCGAATGACCAATGACAAAGAAGCTCATTACAAATACGTTCAGCATTACTGTGCCTATAAGCAAGCTGCGCTTCGCTTTCTCCTGCCTCTTCCTCTGCTCTACTGTTATTTTACTACAGTATAGTAAAACAAAAATTAGTAATACTAGTGGTATTTTACTAGTAGTAAAATAATAGTAAAAAGTAAAATTAAGAGCCAATAGTAAAGTAAAAATTAAATTAAATTAACAAAGACCGTCAAAGTAAAATGAAAATTTTACTACTATTTTACTAGTTTTTGGTGAATTCCAACCAAATTCTTGATCAATTTTGCAATAAAAGATGTATGGGAGCACTTTTGCCAGTTGAACTTCACACTTTTTTGTCTCTAAAGCTCTTGAGAACCTCGTATCATGATTAAGTCTAGCAACTACGTATTTAGCACCAACATTAATTATTCATAAGAGCTTGGCATCATTGACGCAAAATTGCCCCTAATGACTAGTAAAATCGTAGTAAATTAGTAGTAAAATTAGTAGAATTATTAGTAAAACAAAAATTAGTAAAATCGGAGCTGCTCGGTAGTAAAACAAAAATAAAAATTAAATTGAAGAGCTGAATTTGTAGTAAATTTAGTAAATAGTAAAATGAAAATCCACTAGTAAAATAACAGTACTCTGCTCTTGGTCAGCCAACAGCGCGCTGCTCGTGGTTTTCCGAACAAAATACAAATACACCACGGCCAATGTGACCTGCGCTGTCAGTAAAATAATGTACAGAACAGTTTGATAGACTCTTCTAAAGACGATGACTATATAGTAAGCAAAACTATTCCAGCTGATACCAAAATATATTACAATGTGAGCCCAGTACATCATGAAGAACGCACAAACGCTAGTAGCAAAGAAAGAAAATAAGACTAAAGCCCCCACAATCTTGCTGGTTCGTTTGCGATGGTTCACAGCATGGTAGTGGAATGGCTTGGCTATAGCTACAACTCGGTCATACATCAGTGCTGTGAGCAGAAGCTGGTTAAGCAGTTGGAAAAAGTCAGATGGCACTTTTCCCAGCCGGAAAAAATCTATCATCGTGAACCAGCAACTAAGCTTCATACAAATTGAGAATAAGAAGAAGCAATTCTCCAAGCTAAAACACACTGTCAGCGCTAAATCGGTTAGAATTTCGCCCAGATGCAGATAAAGCGCTGTACCAGGCTCCAGACCAGTTAGAACATTGCGCATTATGCTAATATTCAGCGCATTTAGCGCTAAGCTAAGAGGAATGGCTGCATACGCAAAGAACAGAAAGTACACCGGTCTTAGAACGCGCTCAAGTTTGCAAAGGAAGCTAGAACAACTGGGCTTCCTCTGGTAAAGCATTGGAGAATAGATCAGTCCATAGTAAACGTCCCAAAATATTAGGTCCCAGTGCTCCCAAAGGCTAATCGTACAGTTGCGCGCAGCTCTAGCTGCTATATTGTAGGCAAATTTGGCTTCAAAGTACCGCCAGGGTACTTGGCCACTTGACAATAGGTTTTGAGCGTCCGGTCGCAAATTGGTGATTTCCCAAGTGCTGCCGCATAGCATGGTCCCCTCAGACAGATTGAAGGCATCTTTTCTCAACTGTACTAATTGCAGGTAACATTGATGTGTCTTTAGGGGAGCAAACGGAACCACCAGTTGAACGTTTACAAGAAGGAGGAGAGAAACAGAAAGGAAACCCATGGTCTTCCTTCGGCAGGCAACTCACATTCTCCATTGACGTTAGATTTCACGCAATTTTGCGTGCTGTTTCCTGGCAGGTGAAAATTTCGAATTGATCACATTTAATTTCAGTTATAGAACATGCAATACAGAACGTACAGTAGTGGGGCTTGGTTTGCAGCCAGAAAATCAGAAACAAGAACAAGAAGACAAGAACAAGAACAAGAACAAGAACAACAACGACAATAACAATGACAATGGCAACGACAATGACAATGACAATGACAACAACAATGACAATGACAATGACGATGACAACAACAATGACAATGACAACAACAACGACAATGACAACAACAATGACAATGACAATGACAACAACAACAATGACAATGACAATGACAACGCATTCAGTGCTCAGCCCCCGTGTCCCACCCACTGAATGAATGTAGCGCACGCGCACAGCGGCTTAACAAACCACTAAACCAACTGCGCCTTGTCCATGCTGTACTTGGTACTCTATCAAAGAACTACAAAAGTAATGTACGGTAGACAGTCTTGTCCAAGAGTATCAATCACACATTAGCAAGCCGCATTTCAGTGACAGACTTCTGCTTCTCATTGCAACCAAATTCAAAAGCATCTGACATCTTGAAGACTGGTTGGTTGGTGTGTTGTTGGGAGACAAAAAATTAGCACTCTTCTCCTTTGGCAACTCTCCATCCAAGTCGTTCTCATCCTCTGCACCATTGACATCTGTCTTCTGTTGTCGAATCACGGAGACAGCGCCTGACTGCCCATCAAGAGACAAGACAATGATGTCCACACTGTTAGAATAAACAACTGTTGCTTTGGGCTAACCGGTTGTCTCTTGATATTTTAAGTGATCAAAGTTATGCAACCATGAGCTCTGAACCCGAATATATTCTGCTCCATCAAGTCAAGGCAAGACCTGCTGCAGCCATACATTTTACAGGTCATACTTACCCACATGGTTCGAATTGTTAACTCTCATTTCCAACATTTAGTTTTAAAATGACACAAAACTTGCTTGCTGCAATAATATCGATTACAGCTCAGCAAATTATGCTAAAATTATAAAAGGGAGGAAATCGGAATATGATGGGAGGAAACCAGAAAGGAGGAAACCGGACAAGAGGAAACCCGAAAAGAGGAAACAAGAAAGGAGGAAAATGGAAAAGAGGAAACGGAAAAGAGGAAACCGGAAAGGAGGAAACTGGAAAACAGGAAACCAGTAAAGAGGAAACCGGAAAGGAGGAAACCGGAAAAGAGGGACCCGGAAGCCGCATCGTTGGCTCAGTGGGTAGCTCACTGCCTCTGAGTCACGGCGGCCCCTGCATCCCTAGCGGTTGTAGTGGTTCATCCTCTCAGCGCGGCAAGTTACTTGCTGCAAAGAGTTGGTCGTCGGCACAACGCTCCACCCAGGCCACCGAAAGCTGGTTACAGCGAGTAGATAAAATGGGAACCAACTGGATCTGCCATTGCACCGAAGCCGCTCCTACAGCATGCCACATTGGAGAAAGATCAATGACGTCAAGTGCTGGCTGAGACGACACAACAAGGCCTATACCGGTTTAGTCCTCCGGCCGGGCGGCAGTGGACGCTGTCAGCACAATGACGTCACCACGCCAGGCGCTCTCTTAGTACCTGGCGCCCAACAGCATGGCTAGAGTGGCTTGGCAGTGAAAGGAGGGCAAACGTCCGAGATAACGAATACGGGGGTTGCGCAATGGACCGCAGAGGTCTGAGCGTAGGGCCGTAAGGTCCCCCCCCCCACACATCGGATCGATCGGAGGGACCCGGAAAGGAGCAAACTGGAAAAGAGCAAACTGGAAAGCAGGAAACCGGAAAAGAGGAAACCAAAAAAGAGGAAAACGGAAAGGAGGAAAATGGAAAAGAGGAAACGGAAAAGAGGAAACTGTAAAGGAGGAAACTGGAAAACAGGAAACCGGTAAAGAGGAAACCGGAAAGGTTGAAACCGGAAAAGAGGAGGCCGGAAAGGAGCAAACTGGAAAAGACGAAACCGTAAAGGAGGAAACTGGAAAAGAGGAAACCGAAAAAGAGGAGACCATAAAGGAGGAAACTGGAAGGAGGAAACCAGTAAAGAGGAAACCAGAAAGGAGGAACCCGGAAAGGAGGAAACTGGAAAAGAGGAAACCGAAAAAGAGGAAACCGAAAAGGGGAAGCTGGAAAAGAGGAAACCGGAAAAGAGGAACCGGAAAGGAGGAAACCGGAACAAACATGTGCTGGCAAATTGTGAAGGCAAGGATGGGCGGGATGTAGGTGTGCGCAGACCAAATACGTACCGGAGAGTGCTGCATAGGGTACCCCTCCAGATAGCGTACCCGGGGTACACTAACTGGCACTTAGTGCCGGATAGTGTACCCGGGGTACACTATTTGGAGACAGATTTTATGTCACGGGTGTCCAAAATTTCCAACGTTACGGTAGCTTTAAAGCAGGTCTACATATATTTTTACTCATTTTCAACAGTTTTTACTGACACAAAAGTCACAAGAATGAAACTTTGACAAACCACTCTCATTTGCATAGCAATAGCAGGTTCTGTGGGTTGGAAAATTGCATTTTTGCTCAGAAATCGTGAAAACAAGCTGTATAACATGATTTGGCTAAGTGCCAGTTAGTGTACCGGGTACACTAACAGGATCTCATTTTGGTTGAGGAAAATGCTAAGTGCTGGTTAGTGCACCCGGGTACCCAATGCAGCACTCTCCGGTAGTACTACAAACGGATAACTACAAACTACCGGTACATATTTTCGGCCATTATAGCCAATGAATTTAGAGTTTCTACGCTTCTGTCTACATACTAATACTGCAATTCTTTGAGGTCTGGAATTTATCATCAAGAGTAAATATGTCTGAAAAGATCTGGATTATAAAAGTTGGATACCTAAACAGCGTACTGTAGAGCATATATGCAGTAGGTCATCCGCCGAAGGGGGATGGGGTTGGGGGCCTGGCGCCGGCCGGGACGGGGGTCTGAGCCCAAATTTTGGGAGGAGAGTTGGGCACTAAAAAACGCTCAAAAATCGAAGAAATCGCAATTTTTCGGCTAAAAACGTAAAAAATCGCTAATTTGGGCTAAAGTACAGCTAAAAAGTGCTGTTTTACAGGCGATTTTGGCAATTTTTGTGTCTGAAATTGCAAAAAATTTGCTCAAGAAATTACTTGCCAGAAAATCGAAGGCGGTCAGAAAAATCGTCCAAGGGGAATGAGCTGTTTAGTAAAATTTCTGAACGTTTCTGAGATTACGTATTACGCATACGCAATACGCTACTGTTGTTTTACTATTATGAAAATTTAAAACGGATAGCAGATGGCGGGAATTCTAGTACTCGATTTACTCCTATTCTAGTCCGCACTTTGGAATGGCTTCAGGGAGACAGCAATTTGCGATCGTTCTCAGTTGTGGAGATCACTCGAATTTCAAATTTTGAACACAGAATTTTGAATGTGGTATCAAACGACTGCTGACGATCTCCTGGTTATTATTTTACACATCAACATCTAATTACTGCATGCTATATTCAGCTTTACCTTAGATACGTTTTTTTGGTTTTGAACAAAAGAATGTAAAACGTGCGCACCCAAATTGTAAATCTTTAACAAATATGACCAAATCCGGTATCAAACAACTACTTTTGACTTGTACATTATTGCTTTATGCACCAGCACATCCACAACCAATTACTGCATGCTATCTCAGATTACGCGCTCGTCATATCGCCTTACTTCATCGATTATCGGCCGATTTCCCCCGGAACCGCCACTTACTAAAACAATCGTAGCATTCGAGTCTGCCGACGGATATGTCTGCCCACGAGCATATGGGTAGATATGACGATTAGCTATCGATTAAGCATTAATATAACAATATTCGTACAAGCCCAAGGACGGTGGCCATTGTGGAACAAAAAAATGGCCAAAATGTACACACTCAAAACACTAATCGGCGCGAGTAGTGATCTCCCTATTTATGGGGACCGCATTCCATTAATTTACGATTTGACAAGCACGGATACTGTATTCACCGTCATTCAGACTCGAACAATCGTGCAGACAATTTTGATGAGCAGGAAAACCTCCAATTTCTATTTTCATAATAGTGGATTTTCATTTTGCTATTTACTAATTTTACTAGAATTTCATTACGTCAATTTAATTTTAATTTTTGTTTTACTACTAAGCAGCTCCGATTTTACTAATTTTTGCTTTACTAATAATTTTGCTAATTTTACTAACTATTTTACTACGATTTTACTAGTCATTAGGTGCGATTTTGCATCAAACATGCTAAGATTTTGTGAATAATTGATGTTAGTCCAAATAGATGCTAAATTTGATCACGCTACGAATTTCTCTAGCACATAGAGACGAAAAATATGTGAAACTTGACAGACAATAGTGGACCGATACATATTTTATTGCAAAATTGATCAACAGTTTGGCTGGCATTTACCAAAACTATTGCATAAAAGAGTAGCAAGAATGTGCCGCTCAGCGGCCGGCCGAGTGTCGATGCGCTGTACCAAAATTTCAGGACAGATTGCGAAATTCGCGACCCCTCCAGTAATTGCGCATGCGCTTTATTGCAGCGCAACCTGACTTTTTAGCGGGTTATTCAATCTGTCTTTGGGAATATAGCTGCCGCCGTTGATTTCTCAAGTCTACGGCAACATGATAAAGGGAAAGACAGGTAAAAAAGCTGGAATATGCAAGCAGATGGCATGTGTACATGGCCAAGCTCATGTGCTATGTTCAAAATGGGAAAATTCACAAATGCAAAAAGCCTGATGCATTTCACAGATATCTTGCAATCTTGCCTTGCAATTGGACACTTATTTTAGTTATTGTGATGATTGAAGATCTTACACCAACTATGCAATGAATTGCCGTTGTAGAAAATCACTAAACATTTTGTTGACGTCATTCTTGCTCAGAAATCAGGTTGCGCTGCAATAAAGCGCATGCGCAATTACTGGAGGGGTCGCAAATTTCGCAACCTGTCCTGAAATTTTGGCACAGCGCATCGACACTCGGCCGGCCGCTGAGCGGCACATTCTTGCTACTCTTTTATACATTCTTGATAATAGTAGTTGTAAAATTTCCATTTTACTGTTGGCGGCGTTTGGTAATTTAATTTACTTTTTACTTTTCTATTGGCTCTTAATTTTACTTTTTTACTAATATTTTACTACTAGCAAAATACCACCAGTATTACTATTTTTTGTTTTACTATACTATAGTAAAATAACAGTACCATACGCAAAACACGCATTAGTTTTTGCAATGCGTACAGGCAAACTCATACGCATTTGTAATTGGAATGCGTACATATTACAGTTGGTAGGTATACCTGAACCTGAACCTGAAACCTGGGTATTAACCTGAAAATTGTGAACCTGAACCTGAACCTGAACCTACTTGAAACTAAAAGTACTTACCTGACACCTACTAGGTCGGTACCTACTTTTCAGGTTTTTCTTGTCTTAAACTTCCCAGTACAAGTAGCACGTACTGTCAACTTTTGAAGTTGGTTAGATCACATATTGGTTGACGCTCTACAGTTTTGTCCTTAAAAATGGTGTGCGTAAAGCGCTGTTTATACTCCTACTGAAGACACACTACTGCAGTAGTTTTTCGCCAGTCTCTGCCTCTTTTTTACAGGCTGGCGAATATACGCCAACCTTAACCTGAATCACATACACTACTGCAGTAGCAGAGCAGAATAGAAAACAGCCGCGCCGGCTCCCGGTGTAAAACTAAAGCCAATGAAAAAAGAAGAAAAAAAGAAATAATTCTATTTTTCACACGGGAGCTATGCGAGGAAATGATGGATTTAGCTTAGAAAGGCACTAGGATGGCAGCAGAAAACATTTTTAGCGTCATGTTCACACCCAGAACCTGTCAACAACCATTCATCACCAGAAACGTATGCAGGCTCGACCGTTTTGGTAGTGATCGACGAAGATATGGACGTAATCACCCGGACAGAAGCTTTTGCAACATCTGACAACACCTATCTGTCTTATTTTATTAATAAACTTGGAGTGGAACTCAAGTTTTGCCTAAAAATAACCGACCGACTGTCGTCGGGAGTGAAATGTTGCTGTATTCTGTTGAAAAATGTCTGCTGATCGGACTAAAAACAAAAAAATGTTCTGCCGGTGCCCAGAAACCCACTTCATACCTCAAATGCTTTTGAAAGTGAAAAAAACCGCACCTAAATGCGCCTCTGCAACGACCTACTGCAGTAGGAAATAGAAAATTTTCTATTCACTACTGCAGTAGTTTTTCCTACTGCAGTAGCGCGGCGGCGCGGGCGCGGGTGTTTATACTCCTACCGAAGACTACTGAAGGAGTCGGCCAACCTACTGCAGTAGCTCCTACTGCAGTAGCTACTGCAGTAGGAGTATAAACAGCGCTTAAAGCGACTAGTGCACATTATCTCTATCTGCACCTACATTGTACGTGTACTGTAACTTAAAAATGAAGGCGATTATAGGGAAAAGTCCCCCATCCGGAAATTGCCTTTATGAAAGCTTGTCTTCCTCTATGCTAAGCCTAAGCTTTAGTGTGTTTGTTGAACGAAAGCTTAAACGTCAGCTAGTAGAACTTATGTAAGCATGAGCCTTATCTTAATGCCGGCCGGAACTTAGAGTTTGAAATGAACGTTCGTGGAGTGCGTGGGGTTTCCTACTATAATGGCGATTGGTCCGTCATACCGCAAAAATTGTCTTGCGTTTTTCTCGTTTTTGTTGAATTGTTGGTTTGTACATTTCGATTGCTTTGAACATGGATCGTTTTCTTAAGAAAAGGAACAGGAGCGCTATTGATTTAGCTCATAGCCGAAAATTTGTGTCTTTATTTGAAAGTACCTGAACCTGAACCTGACACCTGGGTACTTTTGAAAAATGTACCTGAACCTGAACCTGAACCTGAAAATGGATTTTAGAGATACCTGAACCTGGACTTACCTGAAACTTGGTGGTACCTACCAACTGTAGTACATATACGCATTCGAATTTGAAAAATCCGGTATTTGAAAAACACTGCTTGAATGTTGAGCTTACGATAAGCTGCTAAACGGAAAAGCAAGCTAACTTTTCACGTAAACGGCTAGAAAGATCGTTTTTCCTGTTTCCTCTCTTTTTTCCAAGCGTCCCCACTAAAGTTTCCGAGGCAGGGCAGGTGGCCATATGATTGACTTTTGCACCTTCTTTCGTGCTTGTTTTAGCCTTAGCTTTTTAAAATTTGCGTCATTCTATTGTTGGCAAAATAGGAAATGTTCAACATTGCAATTCCATTGAGCATTGAATTCCATATTATTTTATTACAGCAATAGCTGACGTACTAGAACGTGTGCCATCGCTTTTTAAGCAAACAGCGCACGGCTTTTACTGAGATTCTAAATCAGATTCTCGTCTGGTGTTTATTTCCACCGGCGGAGCTGTTCATATATAGATGCGAAGATCTACGTATCAAATACTCCCTGCAAGACACGACGCTATATCGTAACAGGCAGCACTGTTTGTAACTAAATTCTCCATATGCTTTTGTAAATCTATGATTAATGGTAATACAACGCTTTCTAATTGGTAAATTACTGTAAATTTTAATAATTCAAAGAAGTCAATATTGACCGATTTTTTGGATATTGATTTTGACAAATACCCAATCAAATATTTTATCTATGCATACCGATACCATGCATGTAACAGGTCCGGGCTACTGTTTCCCAGCCAGTTAATAACAAATAGCAAGTTAATATATTTTTGGGCGAAATCGGGTAGCAAGCAAATAGCAAGTTCCTAGCAAGCTAATTTTGGGCAAAGCGCCGCCTAGCAAGTAAATAGCTAGCTTATTTCGGATTAAGGGAGTGAGATATTTGCCAGGAATTTGCTGCAATTTACTAGAAATTTACTAGGCTCAGACATATTTATCCATTATCCCTATCTTTCCCCGCTTGGCCTGGGACCTGATGTGCTGCCAGGATATATTTTATACCCAAGGTAGGTTACGCTACGCATATAGCTAAAGTAGGGCTATAGCCAAGTATGGACAAAAGTCAGTCTCTAGGCTGACAGTACAGTTGGTAGGTATACCTGAACCTGAACCTGAAACCTGGGTATTAACCTGAAAATTGTGAACCTGAACCTACCTGAAAATAAAAGTACTTACCTGACACCTACTAGGTCGGTACCTACTTTTCAGGTTTTTCTTGTCTTAAACTTCCCGGTACAAGTAGCACGTACTGTCAACTTTTGAAATTGGTTAGATCAGATATTGCTTGACGCTCTACAGTTTTGTTCGAAAAAATGGTGTGCGTGAAGCGTCTAATGCACATTATCTCCACCTACGTGTACTGTAACTAAAAAATGAAGGCGATTATAGGGAAAAGCCCCCATCCGGAAATTGCCTTTATGAATTGTCTTCCTCTATGCCTAAGCCTAAGCTTTCGTTTGTTTGTTGAACGGAAGCTTAATCGTCAGCTAGTAGAACTTATGTAAGCCTGAGCCTTAACTTAATACCGGAACTTAGAGTTTGAAATGAACGTGCGTGGAGTGCGTGGGGGTTTCCTACTACAATGGCAATCGGTCCGTCATACCGCAAAAAGCGGGCGGGCACAAATCGCCTCCCCAAGAAGTTGGAAAGTTCGATAATGGAAAATATAAAAAATGGAAAATGCTTCTCAACAATTTTGAAATTAGGAAAACATGCACAAGAACAACCAACATCGCCATCGCCGAAAATTTGTGTCTTTATTTGAAAGTACCTGAACCTGAACCTGAACCTGAGATTGGATTTTCGAGATACCTGAACCTGGACTTACCTGAAATTTGGTGGTACCTACCAACTGTAGCTGACAGTACATGTAGATTCAGCAAATGCTGTAGAAAACTACTGAATGTGTTTATATTAGGGATAAAGTTAGAGAAAATTCTTGCCTGTGCTTCTCTTTCTTCTGTTGCTTGTTCAGCTCATTGAAACTGAGATACTGTACAATGTATAGTTTTGATTTTAAACCGTACCGGAGTTTTCCACTTATAATTCAAATAGGAAAATGCCCAAATGGGTCATTTTTCACGCCCTTTTGAAGACCATAATCTTATAATAACTAATAGGAAAATCTTGAAGTCATCATTTGGTTGAGCGAAAAATTTGTAGCAAATTGATAGCAAATAGATAGCAAATAACAAGTTAATAACAAATTAAATTTGAAATTTCGGTGTCTAGCAAGTAAATGGCTAGTAAATAAAATTCCGGGCACCTACAAGCAAGTCAATAGCAAGTTAATTAGAAAATAAATTAACTGGGAAAAAGTAGTCCGGCCGGGCCGGCCTTGGAGGACGGCTTCCGTCCGGAGGTGGTCGAGGGGGTTTCGCCCAGAGGAGGTCCAAAATTTCAAAAAGCTCCAAAACACCTGGAAATGCGTTTTTAGCTCGTTTTTCAGTAAGGAGGCTAACAATAAGCTTTTATTTTAAGCTGCCAAATAGCGTTTTAGCGCTAAAAGCAAGCAAAAAATGACAAAAACACCGATTTCTCTTATTACCAGCAGTAGAAAGGCCAAATTCGATTTCCAACGGGTTTTTAAACGGCTTTTAAGCTAAAAATTAGTGATTTCTGAGCCAGTTTCTTAGTACTGGAGCCACTACTACTTGTATTTTAGGTCGGGGTCTCTAAATTCTCTCTGGGGGGAAGGGAAGGTTTGGCCTTCTTAGCTGAGGCCTGATGGCTGAGCTAACCTGCAGCCCCAAACACCACTTCTAGTACATCTACAGAATGATAGATAACGATATCCGAGTACGATATGTTTTCTAACCTACTGTTACCGTACCAAATCCTGAAATCGGGAAACCCAAACAACAGTAAACAGGGCTGTAAACAGAAGCCTACTGTTGTTTAATACCGGATTTTTCAAATGCGTATGCGTATGCGTATGCGTATACGCATTCCAATTTCAAATGCGTATGAGTTTGCGTATACGCATTGCGAAAACTAATGCGTATTTTGCGTATTGCGTATGCGTAATGCGTAATCTCAGAAACATTCAGAAATTTCACTAAACAGCCTTTTTGGCTCTACAGTATGCTGTTTAGGTATCCAACATTATAATCCATGTTTTTTTAGACTACTTGAGGCTTTATGATAAGTTCCTGACCTCAAAGAATTGCATTATAGTATCTACAGCATACATGTAACAAACAGGGGGTCTGCGGGTCTACCCCGATGGGGACCCCTCCAAGACGATTTTTCCGACCCCCCTCCGATTTTTGTGGTAAGTAACTTTTTGAGCAAATTTTTACGATTTTTGCAATTTCAGACTCAAAAATTGCCAAAATCGCCTGTAAAACAGCACCTTTAGCTGTATTTCAGCCCAGATTAGCATTTTTTACGGTTTTTAGCCTAAAAATTACCATTTTTGCGATTTGTGAGCGTTTCTTAGTGCCCAACCCCCTACCAAAATTCGTGCTCAGACGCCAGACGCTAAATCCTTCGGCGGATAACCTGTTACATGTATGATGTACAGTATGTATGTTTTCAACTGGCAACTGCGCTTTCAGGAACAAAGAACGAGGCTTTGTAGGAACAAAAAGTTTGTTTTAATGTTCATTTCAAGAAGAAGTCTAGTAGCATTCAACCATAATAAACATACATGGAAACATAAACAGATAGCCTGAGCATACAACACAACTTATGTCACCCAAAACTGTAGAAATAGAAACTATAAATTCAAGGATTTGTCGCAGGTTTCCTTTCCTCTCAAAACTTAGCCTCTTTTTTAAATAGTAGCAAGCAAAACTTAGTTGAAGCTTCAAATTATCTCAGAAAATTCCTGTACCCTCACCTCACACTAAAAACATGAAGAATAACCACAATTATAGGTAACAACTTGAACTAAATTTTTTGCAAGACATTAGAAAAGGTAGCTATTTTTCGCACTCAATACGCATTACGCAAAAATAATCAAACTTTTGGCACAATGCGTAACAATATTGCGTAATGAAATTCAAATGCGTATGCGTATGCGTATGCGTATACGCATTCTGAAACGCAATGCGTACTTTGCGTAATGATATGCGTAATGCGTATACGCATGCAACAGTACAGAAGCCTGATTCTAAAATTATGTTTGCACATCCGTGAATTTAGGCCTGTAATTGCCAAGTTTGTGTACTAATTTATGTTATTACAAACAAACCGCCGTAACCCAAAATTATAAAATATATGATTTTAGTTTGCAATCCTTTCACTCGGTTATTCTACGTACTTCTTACTTTCAAATTGCGAATACACATTTGCTCGGACCACTAATCATTATTATTAGTATTATTGAAATACATTGTGACTGTACAGTATGTGATTTTGTGTTTTTATTGTACATACTTTGATTGATTGATTGATTTTATTTCGAATCAGCAGGTCCAGGACATGTGTACGTTTGCACGATTTATCACAAGCACATCACTTCAGAGTTTTCCCATCTGCCATTTCGCGATGCCATAATAAATCTCGCTTTTCTTCTTTTTATGTTTACATCTGTATTCAAAGTAAACTGCACCGAAATTTCAAGCAGCTATTTTGTATGCGAATTTGTGTGTTCAAGCGCTCAAGTATTTATGGCCTACTTTAAACCGGCTCCTTTTCATACGCGAGTGCCATGTTTCGACATATTCTTTGCACCTATACATCGTTGCGTTTAGATTCGGTTAAACTGAACAAATTTCCCCCCATACAATTTAATTTACATTCTGAGCCGGACTAGCACACACAGGAATGACTACCATATCCAAACTATGAATTTGATATGGGTATAGTATATATAAACTTGACGATTTGAATTCGATATGGTATGGTATAGTACTAGCTAATTCAGTTTGAATTTGGTTGGTATGATTTTTGTATGAATTTTGGTACAGTAGTGGTAATTTGCTCTGATAATGTCATAGAAGCCTTTCGAAATTATGCTCAATCTACTGTTATTTAAATATATTAATATTAAAATAAAACTATTATTAATAGTGCCATTTTTATAGTATTAAATCTATATTAATATTAAAATAGAGGGCCTCCTATTATATTAAATTAAATTAAAAAAACACAGAGGGCCTGACTATTAAAATTTATTTTTAATAGTATTTTAATAGCATTTTAATAGTTAAACCTTGTTTGACAATCAAGGAGTTCCCTACAATACTATTTAAATCATAATTTTACCTCAGAAAAATACGAAAATTGAAGATTTCTCACTGCCCTCTGAATCTCGAATGTGTATTCACTTGAAATAGTGGAGCTTTTCTCACTAATAGGCATGAATAACAAAAGGACCTGAATCTGTAATAGTCAATAACCTACTGTATGTAACAGTCTTTCCTTTCAAAACTTTCTCTTTAACTATATGCATCAATAGTTATTTCTATAGCTAGCTTGTGTTCGAATGCAATTTAAAACCAGGTTCAGACAGAGTCCACCTTAGATTTCCACCGAAAGACAATTGTTCCAAGTTGTATCTCTAATTAAATTTTTACCTAACACTAGCAACTTCAAGCAAAAGATGTTGTTTTACCAGTTCACTGAAGTGTCTCCAAAACTTTTCGACTGCATTTTAGAATATACTATTAAAATGCTATTAAAATACTATTAAAATTGTTATTTAATAGTATTAATATTAAATCTAAATTAAAATTAACAGCGGACTATTATATTAATATTAAATTAAAATTAAAATCGGCTAGTTCTATTATATTAATATTAAATTAAAATAAAATTTCACTATTAAAATTACAGTAAAATCATTAAAATCCACCTTTCTTGAGTTTTTTCGAATCAAAACAGGCAGAAAGGATTGGGAGTATATTTTACGCATTTGAAAAGTGTTATAAATATAGCCAACAAGCTAGTACTAAAATGAAAAGGCCTTACCAAAAACAAAGGTCTAGTACTAAAATTATCCTGTAAAGGCGCTTGATTTTGATATGGTATGGTATAGTATAGAAGGAGCTGTTTTGAGTTTGGTTTGGTATGGTACTGGTACTAAATTCAAAGATTGATTTTAGTACTAGTGCAATTTTGCTATGGTAGGCGTCCCTGACCACACATTGCAACTGGAACTTTTTAGAATTTCCGACTATTTCAGACATACATAGATATAAAAGCGTGGAACAGGCCCTAGATAGAAATCGAGTTCATCGTCCAGTGAAGAGTCGATTAACCGAGTGAAAGCGAGCAGGCAATCGACTTCCTTTTGAAGAATTTATGCGACACACGGTGGGAACGGCCGGAGCGCCACAGGAAGCCGGTCCACTCTCGACAAAATCCTATTATGTCTGACACTCGATCTGTACACAATGCGCGACCCATAAATAGGCGCAACAACAGAAAGAATACAAATAAAAGCTGCGAAACAGACAAGCTATCCAATATCACATTCGAGCTCTGCTACTAAGCTGCGTCATGGGATCATCTGACAGGCAGCGTTTTCTCGACATATATGGTATCGGTTCAACTTAAGTGATACCATATATGGTATGACTTCTGCAGTCGAAGCTATACCATATATGGTATCACTTAAGTTGAACCGATACCATTTATGTCGAGAAATCGCTGCCTGTCAAATAAAATGCTAATCGGCTCAGCGCCTTACACAAACACTTCTTCGTCCGTATTAGTGGGCGACATTTGTATTCCAGAGTCCTGAGAACCATGGGACTTATGACGACTTTCTGGTTTACCGCAGAAGCTGGCACTGGGTGAGACTAGCGGACTCAACTTGTCCTGGTACTCCTGTTCTTCCTCTGCCACCGACTTGCACCGTCCTTCACTGCCCACTCCGGAGGAATTGTCGTCAGAGGCACTGGAAGAGGGAATGGTTTTGAGCCGTTGTTGATGGTGCCGATGACAGGGCGGAATGGGTATGCGCAGCACTGAGTTCTGCCGCGAAAAGTACTGTCGACGCGGCGGGTGCGGTGAATCGCTGATTAGAAATTGGTTGACCGTTCCGACCAATTCGCAGTCGGAGGCGTCATCGGTGAGCGAAGTGAGCGAATCGGCGGGCGTGACAGGATTGAACTTTAGTTCCTCAATCTTCTCGCCCAGTGCTAACAGTTGACGCATTAGGGTGACATCGTTTTCCATCAGAGAGACCTGGAATTTAGACTCTGTGTTCAGTAAATGCTCAGTTCCGCGGAATTGGCTGGATAAGGAGCAAAGTTTAGGGGACTATAAATAAGAAAACTGATAAGGGTATTACTGATAAGCCGCTTTGGGTAGACTATGGGGCTAAGCACACGTAGCTACTTATTTTAAACATGTGGCAAGTTTGACTTGGAATTTTCTCACTCAGACATGTAACAGGTCCGGTCTGACCTGAGAGAGGGGTAGGGGTTTCCGTTAAAAGGGCGTAGAAAATTTCAAAGCGCTCCAAAACACCTGGAAACGCGTTTTATATTAATCAAGCTACAAAATCGCTATTTTATGCTGTGAAATAGAGTTTTAGAGTTAAAAAATTAGCAAATAGGACGGAAAAGGGCTCAAAACACGGGTCTGTCATAAATATCAGCAGTGAAGGACTAAATTCGGTTACAAAAGGCCTTCTAAGCGAACTTTAAGTTAGCAATTAGTGATTTCTCAACCAGTTTCTTAGTACTAGAGCTGCTACCAGTACTTAAATTTTTGGGTCAGGGTCCTAAATTGCCTCGGGGGGGGGGGGTGAGACCCGCAAACCTTCTAGCACTTGTATGTCTGCTAGATTTTTTTCGAAGTTACCTATTTTTCCAAAAAGCAATGACAGTTATACAGGTACCTATTTATTGTACGAAAAGTAATTTCAAGTTGAATGGTATTCTCAAAGCCCTCTAACCTAGATTATTAGCCTCTCAAAGGCAAGCACTAATTCTCAAATCCAGCGTGTACTATACGTTCTTAGAATTGGCTCTAGGCATGTCTTAAACGTGTCACAAATGACACCAGCGCAGGTGTCAAGTTTAACCGTACGCGTCCCAGTGCCATAGAAAGCAAATTCTCTCCACTGAGTGGACTGTTATTGACCAGTGAGTGAGTATGCACTGACAAACAAACAAAATGTCTAGTCGCGACGTCAAAAATCGTCTGTCTGTTTCCGATGTCACCTTGACGCACTAATTTTGCCATTAGAATCAAAAGTTGACCTCTGCGCACTTTAGACTTGGGCAAAAACTGGCCGCAGCCCGCCAATTTGACTGTCGCCACTGTTTGTGCTGCTCAAACAGAAACAACACGTGTTTCAAACTCCCGACGACCTCACATAGCGGACATTCTCTTCTGCTGCTCTGTTGTCCATCTGGCGGCGACACCTCAGATTGCTTTTTGAGCATACAAGAGGCCAGATGCCGGGCAGCTGGGGAAATTAGCCCCCATTCGCGCACCAGCAGCGGTAGGGTCTTATCTGCTGATTTGAGCGGCGCAAGTTTAACAAAATTTACGCTCGCTCCGCACTTATGACATTGACCCAAATGCAGTTTATAGCCTCGGCATAAACACGGCACCGGGGGCGACGGAGTTAGTTGGTCGGCCGGCGCAAAAGAGAAACTGTTTTTTGACCTAGAAAGCAAGAGCCAAACGACCGATTGCACTTTTCGCACGATCTTATCACTAGGTTCGAATTGGAACGAACAGCGGGTTTTTTGTGCGGGCGGCTAAATTGAATTTCATTGTCATCGGCCACGGCCGACCGGGCTCGGACAATGGCCAGTCGGTTTCCGGCCCAGCGTCGGTCCCAGGGGTGGTCGATTGTTACGGTAAACCTCAATTAACACGCTACCAGATGGCCCGTCACACGCCGGTACGGCCCGGCCTTAATTCCCCTCACACACCAGTGTTTGCGGTGGGGCTTAATTAGCGATTTTCCATTGTTTAGCCAGTCTCTTGAGAGTGCTGCTGGGCCAAAATAGAAATAGAGTTTTAGTTGCACTCAGGAAGGCCTCTAAACGATTCCGGGGAGGCGAGCAATCGAGCGGTCAAAGTTTGGCCTCCTAATCGCGAGTTGCCACTGCATAAAGACGTTTATGGGCTGATTTAGAATGGTTTTTAGACAAACGCCCACGAGTCGGCAGTTCAATTAAAGAATTTATGTGTTTTAGAGCGCCGGAAAATTGCCTTGTTTACGCATTGGTTAAGCAAATAGCCCCTGTCCAGCTACTTAGCCGGCACGTCATGTTGTTACAAACATCCGTGGTAGACAGCCGGCGACCAATAATAAATAATTACATACTGTTTGGCAAGGGAGAATGTACATGAAAGAACAGGTTACATACGAAAAATCGAAACTTTTGAGCGAAAAGCGCATTCCGAGACCCATTTTTTTACTAATTTCGTAACTTTTGGGTCAGTTTTTAGTCTGTAAAACAGTATTACAGCAATTTTTAGGCCGGTTTGAGAATATGTATGCGGCTTTTTCTGGCAATTTTGCTAACTTAGTTGACTGAAAACCTGCTTTCCAGAAAAAAATTGAACTAAACCACCTTACGTACAGTAGCTAATACTCTTACCATATCTTCTTTCAGTCGTTCCAACGACCGTTCCGCTCCTTTCTCGCTAGATTGCGAGCTGCCGTCCACAAATTTCTCTTTAATCCGCTCCAAGCTTTTCACTCTCTTCGTGTAGAAGTGTTGAAAATCGACCAGAGCCGCCATGGCGTGGGAACTGTTTGGGCGCTAAATAAGGCCGCTAAACTTTGTTGGTGGCTCTGAAAATAAACACTTTGCTGACGCCCAACAATGGAGCGATGGCGATAGGGCGTAAATAAGCAAATTGGACGAGCTTTCAAGTGTTGGTCGGTGCCAGGGGGAGCGGCTCCGATAAGGTAAACGAGGCGAAAAACAATAGCGCAAAAAGGGTCCTAACCTCTCAGTCCGTCCGTCAGCTGTAGTAGCCGAATATTTCAGCGTTTAAAGCGCCCGCGACGACGCACAGGCGATAACAATTTGTAAACAGTGCGCCGGGACGGTCGGTCGCGGTTTGGAGTGGTCGAGCGACACCAGCGCCCTCTAGCGGTCGCCGGCCGGCTCAGTTACAAGGCCGTTGCACAGCCATTAACGACGATTAGTGGCTGAGGGCGGGTGGATTGGGTTTAAAACGCGCGAATTATGTCACGGCGCGCCGTAAATGGAAAGCGACATGCTTCAGCTTTTTAGTGCATTCCTAGAAGGCAGGACACGCTCTTTGGGCAAAGTGTGCGCGGCGAGGGTTGACTGGCGGCGAATTTTCTAAGCCAATTACAGCCGAAAACACCAGTTTTAGACTGGTTTTTGAGCGCCGCAGACGCGTGCCTGAAGTGGGCAAATGGCCGTTGTTGGCAGAATTTTTCTCTCTCCTCTGTTGAAATAAGGGCAGGTGTTTTTGACAGACTAATCTGCACTAATTGAGTGGCAACCTACGTAGGATCTGACTTTTGGTGGCCGCGATTTTGGCAGGAAAAAGTGTAATTTTTTGACCCGTCGTTGTTGGAGATTTAGAAATTAATCGGTTTACGATGTCAATCAACTCTGGGCGTGACTGGCGGTCTTTCGAAATAGACAGACTAACACTGTAAAATGAAACTATTTTGAAATCATATTCTCTAGTTCTTATTGAAAAATTTAATACATACGCTAAATGTTTTCGTATCTTCTTCTGTTCTCGTTCAATTCACTATATGTATATCAGGGTTCGTGCCGACCTGGCGATCCAAAACGCGCTGATATTGCCCTTACTTTCCCTGACAAAAGCACAAAAATACCCTGACATTTGCAAAATTTCTTTCCGAATGTGATATTTCTCACCATAAAACTGCGCCATTTATGCATCTATATCTGTAACCGCCCAACCAATTTTTGAAAAATTAGCCTTTAAAACGCATTTCAACGGTATTCTGAGTAGCGTTTCTGATCAATTTATAATTTAATAACAAAATTAAATTTTTTGTGTATCGGAATTTCAATGTGTATGTGTATACGCATTGAAAGAACTTTTGTACTTTTGTGTATGGTAAATCTGTATGTGTATACACAACAAACAATGGGACTATCCACATACATTGTACAGGGTGTCTCAAAAAAATGATCACATTTCTTTTTACGGCCATTTCCGCAAATTTTGACCAAATAAGCTGAAATTTGGACCATAGGTGCCAAAACTCGTGCAATTTTATGTGTTAAAGTTTGGTGCACTAGGCTTGACTCATTCCCGAGAAATTTCAAAAAAAGTGAAATTTGTTAAATCAATAGTGAAAGCCGGTCACCGAAAAAATGATCACATTTCTTTTCACTGCCATTTCCGCAAATTTTGACCAGATAGGCTGAAATGTGGACCATAGGTGCCCAAACTCGGGCAATTTTATGTGTTAAAATTTGGTGCACTAGGCTTGACCAATTCTCGAGAAATTTCAAAAAAGTGAAATTTGGTAATTTCAATACCAAAAGCCGGTCACCGAAAAAACGTTACATTACATTATCGCCTAAAGTCTAACGATAGCGTTGGAGTTCATGCGTCAACTTTTTACACACGAATTACCCTGAACTTCTGCGTTTACACTCCAAATTTCATCCAATTCCGTCAAAAATTAGAAAAGATATAGGAAAAGGAAATGTTTCCATTTTTGGTGACCGCCTTTCACTATTGAAATTACCAAATTTCACTTTTTTTGAAATTTCTCGGGAATGAGTCAAGCCTAGTGCACCAAACTTTAACACATAAAATTGCACGAGTTTTTGGCACCTATGGTCCAAATTTCAGCCTATTTGGTCAAAATTTGCGGAAATGGCAGTAAAAAGAAATGTGATCATTTTTTTTGAGACACCCTGTAGTACATACAGTACACATAAATTTGTATAAAGTGAAAAACATAAAAACGAAAAACCAGATTTGCATCTGCAAGCAAAAGCTCAGTTTTCATCAGAAGAACCGCATGAACATAAACAATTTGTCCTTGCAGCTGTGTTATCTTCTTGTCCAGTGCCAAAGTTTTATGCGTGTCGACCAGCAAACGAAATTCTTGGCCTAATTTACATACTTGCCCCTACACTACACATGTGCTGTTGGTCTAAATCACAAATTCAGTGTACACCGATTCTGTGTGAGGTTACAAGTCGTAATCCTATAAACACGCAATACAAATTGTTTTGCTGTTGATATGGAATCCGAATTCGACGAATACGACCGAAAATATTCTTGTTGCTGTTACAAAATTCACTCAATTACCGGCGCGTTGATTGTGGCTGCTTTGACAGTGGTTTCTACTCCTTTAGGTATGCAAATTTACTAGTTTTTGTTGAAACAGTTAACTTTTTATTCATGTTTTATAAAAAGAACTAATAATTTTTATCAAAACGCTTTAGTTCTCAAGTCTTTTTTTATTTTATTACTTTTATTCTTCACGTTCAAATGACACAAATAATTTGTTTATTATCTAGGCGAACAAAACGGCTAGTGTTCGCCTAAAAAGGGCGAGTCTAAAACAAGTTTTTTCAGTTCTTTTCGCCACGATCACAATTGTCGGCACTCGCTCCGAGAAAGATACGGTTAGCAGCAGTCGACACAATCTATTCGAACATTCAGAATTGGCGGATACCGTACTTGTGGCAGTTGCAATGCAGTTTTGTGGAATGGAATTCATAGCTGTGGTCTCATTGCTGCTGGGCGTTGTGTTCAAACGCGCGCGTTGGACCATGCCTTACATATTGCTTACGGTAGATCTATAAGGGGTCCGTTAAAAAATTTACCCAGCAGATTCTTTACTGGAGCAACCGTAAATCCCAACCGGTTTGAATGGATCTTTTTGTTTTGAATGGAAGGTAGATAAATTATCGATAGATTGGTGAAATTTTTAATAAGATTCTCTGCTTAGTTCCTTTCCTGAGATATTTGTCCTCAAAGTCAAAGCGCTCGGTTACTTCACCAGTATAAAGTTTCCTTAGCCTTCAGCAGCTGTTTTATTATGTACTGCAATAGAATAATAAAAATGCATACATGTAGTTGGGGGGGAATGGGGGGGTATTTCCCCCCCAGGCCCGATTTTCGGAGAAAATTCCCCCCCAGCCGGATTCTGGGGGGGGGGAATTTTTTGAAACCCTATTTTGGGTTTGTAAACCTGCAAACAGGGTTCCAGAAGCCCTGATTAGGGTTTCAGAAACCCAACTTGGGTTCCAGAGCCCTAGTTTGGGTTTCAAAAACCCTAAATAGGGTTCCGGAACCCTGTTTTGGGTTTCAAAAAACCTAAATAGGGTTCCGTTCCGAAACCCTGTTTTGGGTTACTGAAACCCTAAATAGGGTTCCGGAACCCTAATTTAGATTACTGAAACCCTAATTTGGGTTTCTGAAACCCTAAATAGGGTTCCGGAACCCTAATTTGGGTTACTGAAACCCTAATTTCGGTTACTGAAACCCTAAATAGGGTTCCGGAACCCTAATTTGGGTTTCTGAAACCCTAAATAGGGTTCCGGAACCCTATTTTGGGTTCCTGAAACCCTAATTTGGGTTACTGAAACCCTAAATTGGGTTACTGAAACCCTAAATAGGGTTCCAGACCCCTAATTTGGGTTTCTGGAGGGCCAAAATAGGGTTCCGGAACCCTAGTTTGGGTTACTGAAACCCTAAATAGGGTTCTGGAACCCTAATTTGGGTTTCATGAGGCCCAAAATAGGGTTCCGGAACCCTAACTTGGGTTTAAAAATGTCTGAAGAAGGTTCCAGAAATGCATTTTAACTGCATTATGTCGAATAAAATGGCTTTTTTTGCACGTTTTAAAGCAAAATTTGCTTTTTTTGCACATTTTAAATAAAAAATAAGTTTTTTTCCACGTTTTAAAGCAAAAATAGGGTTTTAAACGGTATTTTTGCACTTCAGACAGGATTTTTACCCCATTTTTAGTCCTCAAAACCCTGTTTTGAGCCCAAAAAAAGGTCGCTGAAACCCACTTTTGGACACCAAAAAAAGGTCGCTGAAACCCCCTTTGGGCATAGCCCTGAAACCCTATTTTGGATCAGAAAAATTCCCCCCCCCCCAGCCGAAAACCCAGCTACATGTATGATAAAAATGGCTCTGGTTCATTGCCAAAAACTGGTTCATTGCCAAGCTTCACTTTGAAGACAAATATCTTCGGAACTAAGCAGAGTATCATAATAAAAATTTCACCAGTCTGTCAAGAATCTATTTATCTTTCATTCAAAAAAAGATTTATTCAAATCGGTTGAGAGATACAGTATCTGTTTGGTTGTATATTTTTACGGAACCGGTACATATAGGTAAATCACCCGTAAACCTGTAGTAATTTCGTTAAAAAAACTTGATTTAGGCAGTCCAAATTGCAACTTTATATTGCTTAGCTGGACTACTGGTGTTTGTTGCAGTTAACTGCTTCAACAGCATTCCTTTCCTGACTGAACACGACTATATTCAGGTAAAGTTTTCCCTTTTTATCATAAAAAATGCGTTTGCTTGCCTTTTAAGGAGAGTGAAGCACAACAAGTACCGCGGCTGTATCTCGGCGTAGCGGTAGCCAGCGTGATTTACGCTTCCATCGGTCTATGGTTTCTTAGCATTGTGCGCTCATGCGCCGGTTACTTCAACGACAAGACTGAATTTGAGAAGTCAAAAAATTATCAGAACAGTTTGCAAGTTTACGATTTTCGTCTGATAGAGAATTTTCATTCTGTTAATGAGTATTGAGACATACATAATACAGTATGGAACATAAAAGGATCCACCCCTTTTTTCGAACTTTATTTAAACGGTTCGCTGGTCCGTTCTTTTTATCGATTTGGCTCAATTTTTCAGAAAAAAATGAGAACAGAACTGGCTAGAAATTTTGCAAGTTTGGTGCGAATATTCCCTTCCCACCGGTGCCGGTGTGGTGTTGGTTTTATGACCGAAAGAAAAACTGAGAAGCAAAGATTCTATTTTTTCGGTAATTCAAAGAGTGTGACTTTGAATTGAAGCTTGCAGGAATGATTCAATCAATGAATCAATCAATGTTTATGCCGTCTGCTCTACACCAGTATAACCAGTAAACGAGCGGCAAAGAAAGAAAAACATACAGTATGTACAAATTAAAACTCGTAACACGCAGACAGACAACAAAATTGGGATTGACGGACGGACAACAAAACAACACGATTGATGTTGCCATTGGGTATAACACTGACTCAACAGCCCTCTAGCACAAAGGACACCAACATTTTGCAACTTCAAAAACATAGCTAAATCTGACATTCTTTCGTAGAACCTCAGATTCGTCCATTTCTAACTTTCAACTAGAATCTGTGTTCATTATCAACAAATTCAGTCCTTTGACTCCAGAAGGTACAAATTATTGATCTATGGGATTTTCGATCATGTAACACACCGTTTGAATGAAGTTCGGGAAAGGGAGGGACACTTTTCTGCCTATACTATACACTGTATTAGGTTGTGTAGTGTATAGTATAGTGTATTAGTGTATAGATAACACAGACCTGTAAAACGCGTTCTTGTACAAAACAAAAAAAAGCTATTTTCAAGTCTCGTATATACGTGTAGAAAGCTCAGCGCGCGCCAAATTTAAACGTATAAACTATTATTTGGTACAAATAAACTGTCAACAATACATTTTTGCGGGCTTTGGCGCGCTGCCGCGCTTTCAAGATTTTAGTGACTAAGATAAAGATGACCTTTGCCAGCAAGAAAGCAAACTAATTTATGCAAATATGTTATTCGTCTTTGCGCTAGTACTCAAGAGGCTAGAAGTGACATATGGCAGGTGCAGAAATATTTGTCACAGTTATACAGTTCATAGCATTTCTAGCTGTACCGCAGGAGTGCAGCTGTCTGTAAGCTACTGTTGTTTGGGTTTGACATTTTGAGGAATCGGTTCGGTATGGGTAGGTATTTTTCGGCATAACCAGAAATCGGTTCGGTATGGGTAGGTATTCGCAAAAATACCGTGCTCACTCTTACAAGTTTGATGGTTAGCGGCATATGACCATCTGTACGGAATTCGATCAAATTTCTCACAAACAGATATACAGTCAGGCAGTTAACGCCGTTTATTGTACAGACATCCATGGTGCCACTCCCTATGTACCGGTACGATCCGATGTGCGGGGGCCTTGCGGCCTACGATCAGACCTACGTATGTCTTCCATTTCACGACCCCCGTGGTTCGTCATCTCGGACGTTTCCCTTCTATCATTGCCAGCCATTCTAGCCAGGTACTAAGAGAGTGCCTGGCGCGTTGACGTCATGGTGATGTCGGCTCCCAACGCCCGCTTGGTCCGCCCAACGTCCGCCGATGAGGGAGGGGGTCTGGCACCGTAAGGGGGCATCTGAGTCAAAATTCGGTGGAGAAGGGTTGGGTGGGTACGGGTTTTTCCGTACAAACGCCCCCCGGGCGTTTATTTGGAAAGCCTTGCCAAATATAGCCCATAGATGGTTATTCAGATAGAACATTTTGTCCTGGAACCATAATGGTACTACTGTTGATTGGGTATACCGAACCCATACCGAAAGATGGGTATTTTTGGGAATACCTACCCAATAAATACCTACCGATTACAGGTATTTCAATAAATACCCATACCAGGTATACCGATTATTTTGGGAATACCCAGGTATTTGGGAATCGGTATTTTTTGTCCAGCTTAGTGCAATTTTTATCCAAAATTCCCTATGATCACAATGTTTTCTTTGTAATTTTGTATTTTGGAGCATGCAGAAACACACTCTATGACGATATCCTCTCAAAAAATATTGAATTTGAAGGGTTTTTAGCCCTCTGACCCTACTCCCTGTCCAAAACTTGTGTTGTCTAGAAAGCGTTGGTCTAGTTTTTGGCTTAACTTCACACTGCACCTTAATCAGGGATGTGAGGTGTGGTTTTTTCCGGTGTTTTTTCCGTTTTTTTCCGAAAAAAAACCGGTTTTTTCCTAAGGGTCGGGAAAAAACCTAAATCACGGAAAAAAACTCAAGCTAAAAATAGCTAATTTATGTCATTTTTCTGTTAAAAAATGGTCTTTTGCTATGTATAATAGGCCATACTGACCCAAAGCTGTTAGAAAAAGAACAGAAAAGACCAAATTTGGCATGATGAAGCAAAAAATGTAAACTGCTGTGAGAAAATTTGCATATAACGTTATCGATGGAACCTGTCAGCCACTGTTTCATGCCTGTTTCCTGATTTATATCTATGTAAGACGTGTATTTCTGGTCTTAACTCCTTGTAACATACATGTTGCCATATGGCAACATGATAGATCTGGAAAATGATATATCCCGAGGTAAAAAATGAGATCACTTACTTTCCAAAATGAGATGTCAGCGAAACGACGGATATGTCCGTCCATCTATCATTTTTGGTCTTAGGACAACTCATTTTTTCAGGGATATCTCATTAATCGGCGTGATACAACTAACATAGCCAAATGACAAACTAATTTCATCTGGACATGTCATCATTTTCTTCTAAAATGTTATCATTTTCTGCCGACATGTCCAAAAAAAACCGGATATGTCCGTCTATCTGTTATGACATGTCAGCCAAGTTTCACTTTTCGATAGGTAAAGTTTCACTTTACGATATGTCACCAAAGTGAAGTGACATATCACTTTTGGCGGTGTGCTACAAGGAGATAAAAGACTGAGGAAGGCGCTAGAAATCGCTAGGAATCATAAAACCAGGATGGGATATCGAGAACTTGAGCAGGAGTTTTTTTCCGCGATTTAGGAAAAAAACCGAAAAAAAAACCGAAAAAAAACTGGAAAAAAACAGGCCGAGGTTTTTTCGGAAAAACATCCATCCCTGTCCTTAATAATCAAGCCTCTATGTATTTCATGTACAGTACGTTCACAATCAACAGAATAGCCCGCATTTTGTCACTGCTCGTTAGGTATCCGTACTGTACCCTAGTAGGCCTTAAAACTACAGTACAATGGAAGCATATATCTTAGCCAAAATTATTTATAGAAATGAGTTTCACTACAGTAAATCCAAAAATAATTTCAACAATTTCCTAAAAAACTGTAAATCCCATTGACTTTGATGAATTTTCTAGCCTCTGACCTTGGAAATGACTAATTCCATGGCCTTATAAATCGGAAATGCAGTGTTTTGACTTTGTAAATCATTTTTAGCAAATACCGTATAAATACTGGTATACCGGTATTTTTGCGAATACCTACCCATACCGAACCGATTCCTGAAAATCCCATACCCAAACAACAGTAAATGGTACCTAACCATAAACGACTTTAAGTTTAAGAGCCTGACTGTACGTAGCGTATATGTTATTATTATTATTTGCCTTACGCAAGTGACAATAAGTGACATACATGTACATACATACATGTTCAGCCTCTTCTATCACAGTCACAGCTCATAGCATTTCTTCCTGTACGGCAGTACCCTAGCTGTAATCTGTTCGGCAGACAAAAGAGGGAACGACACAGAGCTTTCAATCGATCTGAATGAATAGAGTTTATTGGAAAGAAAATAGAAACGCTGCTTACTGGTGCACCGGCCCGGTCGTATTTTTTCGGCACACTCATTCATGGTACACTTGTGGCTTTCATAGTGACCACTCGTGGCTACGCTCAGACAATGGTGTTGTTTACAGCCGAGTTTGTTGCTCACTTTATCGCAGTAATCATCCAAATCCAAAGCTAAAACAAAGAGAAACTAAAAAATTGCGCAAAATAGGCCCAACATTGCTTTTTTTCATACCGCAGCCTTCAACTTTGGCCACTGAAATGCACAGACAAATGGATAGCAGAATCCGGAACGTCATATCGATGAGTAGATTATGAAGAGGAAGTCAGGCAGTTCAGTCAAGACCTGAAAAGCTGACTGAGAAATCAAAAATTTTTGTCCTACGTACTGTGTACAAGTAAGTATGCTGCCTTTGGTACAATTTGCTGTTTTCGCTGTCGTAAATTTCAACCTACATATTATGTTTTACAAGCGTTTTTGTGATTAGTCATGGTCTTTTTAGCTGTAAAACACAATTTGGAAGCGATTTGTAAACTTAACATAAAATGCAGGCACTTTCGTATTTTTGAAATGTTACCCCTTTCACATACTTCCTAGACAAAATCATCTAACTTGTAAAACCCTCCCCACCCCACTCCCGGACCTGTTATATTATTACATAAGACTACACGTACACTAGGTAGACAGACAGCTTGATTGCTCCTACCTACACAAAGCAAGCCGAACTTTAATAAATCGAATGCCAAAGCTGCAGTTGAAGCAATGCCTGTGGGTGGAATAGAGCTGATTATTTAGGCCCCAGCAGTTCATCAATGTTACCGTCCATAAACTAGGACGTTCAAAAATTCAAAATTTTGGACCCCACCCCTCCCGGCGTTCTTCAGCACAACACCCTATAAACTACAACGTTTTTGGCTGATACGCCCCCCCCCCCGACCAAACTTGGTACTGCGCTGTGTCCAACATTAGAAAATCTTCAATAAAATCGCCATGACAGCTAGAAGATGCTAGAAGCTGTGAAAAAGAAACTCTTTGACAGTGAACTGCCATTTCTCCAGTTGGAAACATGAACTGGAACCGGGTGGAGTTTTCCTTGATAGTGGTGGACAAAAGCTTCCTAGGCACCTAAAAACGTCAACATTTTCGACACCAACCCACCCCCCCTCTGCGACGTTTTCCGACGTACAACCAACTGCCCCACCCCCTCGATCCGATCGATCCGATCCAATGTGCGGGGGGGGGGGCTGACGGCCCTACGATCAGACCTATGTGGTCCATTTCGCGACCCCCGTGGTTCATCATTTCGGACGTTTCCCTTCTATCATTGCCAGCCACACTACCGTATAGTGCTGTTTATAGTACCCGGGTACTATATATGGCACTTAGGGTTTTGTGAAAATAAAATTGAATCCATTTATAGTACCCGGGTACTATATATGGCACATATGAAATCTGCTCTATAAGAAAATAACAATAGTATGTGAAGTTATTTGCTCAAATTACCGATTTGATGTAAAAAATAGGTTATGTGCATGCATCAGAACAGGGTTGTATATTTTTCCGAAAAAAACCTCGGCCTGTTTTTTTCCAGTTTTTTTTCCTGTTTTTTTCCGGTTTTTTTCCTAAATCGCGGAAAAAAACTCCAGCCCAAGTTCTGAGTATCCTAGGCTGGTTTTATGATTCCTAACGCTTTCTAGCGCCTTTCTCAGTCTTGTTAGACCAGAAATACACGTGTTACATTGATATAAATCACGAAACAGGCATGAAACAGTGCCTGACAGGTTCCATAAATAATGCTATATGCAAATTTTCTTACAGCAGTTTGCATTTTTGTTTTTTCATGCCAAATTTGGTCTTTTTTGTTGTTTTTCTAACAGTTTTGAGTCAGTATGGCCTATTATACATAGCAAAAGTCCATTTTTAAAGGAAAAATGACGTAAATTAGCTATTTTTAGCTTGAGTTTTTTCCGCGATTTATGTTTTTTTCCGACCCTTAGGAAAAAAACCGGTTTTTTTCCGAAAAAAAAAACAGTTTTTTTCCGGTGTTTTTTTTCCCACCTCACATCCCTGCATCAGAACCTCGTATGATTGCATTATCTACTGTTTTTCTTCATACAAACAAGGTTTACCACCAAAAATACTGTGTTTTTCGCACATTTTGTATTTACTGTATACCAGCTCATTTCAGAATAAAAATCTGTCTCCATTTATAGTACCTGGGGTACTATAGGCGGCACTTAGTGCCATTTATAGTACCCGGGGTACTACGTATAAATAGGGGGTACTATAAACAGCACTATACGGTAGCCATGCTGTTGGGCGCCAGGTAAGAGAGTGCCTGGCGCGTCAACGTTATGGTGATGTCGGCTCGCAACGTCCGCTTGGTGTAAGAAACTTGCCGCGCCGAGAGGATGAACGCATGACGTCGCGGACAGTGGCTTTGCGGCCTAAACCACTGCATGAACACCAACTGTGCCGGCCAACCCCCTCTCTGAACGTGGTAGCCGAAAAATTCGGCGCCAAAATTCAATATTTTGCTTTTCAAGGTGCAATTTTTTTGTATCTTTCAAGAACGTCCTGCTGGCCTAAACGTCAGATCCAGCAGAATTTTATTTGCTGTTTCGAAAACTTACTTTATCCCTCCGGAAAAAACCGGACCGCTATAGGGGTCACGAACCAATAACCGAACAATGAAAAAGGGTAACCCGAACCAGTTCGGAAAATATGTTCAAAACCAAATTGGACTACTTTGACGAACATTTGACAATTTTTGCAATTATATGCCCGCTTTGATAGGTTCGATAATGAGGTCATCTGAACCTTTTACGTCAAGGGTTCGCGATTTTGAGAACCTAAACACATGATAATTAACATGCATTTTGCGAGAAAGTCAACTTAGCTATAAGGGAACGTGTTCAAGCAACTTTTTTCTCCGATCCGGCTGGTATGCAAATATGTTAAAATAGATACCAACCGAACACCAACGGTGAATGTGCGAATATTGGGGACCCCCTAGAACCTGAGCTGTACCCCCCTAAAGTTCGGTCACCAGCCACTATTCGGGCCATTTTTGGACTTTTATTCAAACGATCACCATTCACTTGTTTCTTAACATACAGTTTTCACTTCCACATTGTTTTGTAGCTGTTTGGATGGGCTTTCATTTTCTTATAACCGCGTTTCCAGATCATACCCGGTTAGCGAGATATTCTCCAAAAACTACGAAATTTTCGGTAATTACGACATCATTTTTTTCCAGAAAATCGTCATAACTTCTTTCATAGATGCGGCGTCCGGGGGATTCTGCCTGAACGGATGCAGCTCTGATGGCCAAACAAAAGTAACACGTTTCGGATGCACTTTAAAGGGGTCAGCCCCCCTCTTTGGCGATTTGAAGACAGTCGTCAAAAAATTTTTTCCTCAAATTTATCAACAGACCAGTTATTCTTATGCAGTTTTACTCGCTGATTAAGAATCTGAACTCGATTTGTCTAGATTCGGTCTGGTTCACGAGTTATTCGCGTCGAAATGTGAGCCTCATTAAATTTGCCAACTGCTGTTACATTATATTGAAAGCGACTAACATGCTCAGCGCCAAGCTATTAAATGCAGGTTTGACCACTGAGTCCAAAAATGACATCAGAATTGATCTACGACCTACCGTTCCCGAGTTATGCCCATTCACAGTTTCTTCATACACATGGTCGTCAGTCCTGTTGCACCCGCTATCAGGCTGCCTCAGTTTTACTGCCGCTATACGGCCGGGGTTCGACTGACTGAATGTAGTTTTAACCGCTGAGTCCAAAAATGACATCAGAATTGATGTACGACCTACTGTTCCTCAGTTATGCCCATTCAAAGTTTCGCGGAATCTTTATACACATTGTCATCAGTCTTGTTGCACCGCTATCAGGTTGCCTCACTTTTACTGCTGCTATACGGCCGCAGTGCCACTGACTGGATACCGCTGAGTCCAAAAATGACGTCAGAATTGATCTACGACCTACCGTTCCTCAGTTATGCCCATTCAAAATTTATGCGTGGGCCTTATGTAGGAATTGCCGTCTTTCTTGTTATGAGGGCTAGCAATCTGTCTAGATTGTTCCGGATCTATACCACTAATTCCTAATCTAGTCCGATCTGTCTGAACTTGCCTTCTTTGAAAGCTGGGGGCGGAGTCCTGCTGTAACTGACTTTGCAGTTCAGATCTGCCACCAGAATTTGGAGAGCTTGCAGATGTTGAAACTCTCCGTTTCGAACCCAGCCAAGCTGGGTATCATTCAAGTCTGCACCGGACAGCAGCTTCTCAGGCTCCATCACTTGCGTCTGGCTCAGTCTGATCTTGGCGCTATTCAGAACTTCATTGCTCAGTGTGCCAATTGACTGTTCTTGAAGTATGTTTGCCTGCCTGTTTCTCTGATACTAGCTGATTCAAAAGCGGATTGCGCAGCTACATATTTTGTATTTTTATGTCATTTGAATTGCAGATGAAGATCCTGCTTTTTTCAACAATCGTTTTGATTTCTGGCCTTGAAGGGCAATGCAAAATGCAATACGAAATGACTATGAAAGTGCTGATTGCGGCAAAGAATAAAAGATAGAGCCTGTGATGTTGGGGGCCGTACATAAATGATGTCGTCCCAAAATCCCGATTTTTCGGAGCTCCTCCCCCAAAATCGCCTTGCGCCGTTTCTTGAGACCCCCTCGCCTAAGCTGACGTCGTTTTCCATCCCCCCGTTAAAAATGCAGTACATACAGTACTGCCACGTTTTCTTGTTGCCATACTATGTAATCAATGAATAAATCCCTACTAACCACTCTGGGAACCTTTTCTGTATTTATAACCTTTGCCAGAATGTACAAAAATTGAAAACAACACAATCAAAGTTCCCATTTCCCAACACAATCAAAGATTGACAGTTCTCTTCAGTTGAGCACTGCAACCAGTAAATCCTGTGCACCCCAAAAAAAACAAACAATATAATAATATATATGTCAAACTTTACCTTATTCGCCAACTTTAGCATAAATTCTTGCATAACCAGGCTGGATTCATCAATTGCATCACAGAAGATCTGCTTAAATAAGTCTGGTTGGATTGGAGGCTAAAAATCAACAACAGTGGAAAGTTCCTAAAATAGCGACTACCATTTTAATGTTGATAGATGATTGCACATCAGATTCAGAAACAGCATGGTGATTCATCCAGTGATCCAATTGTTCGGATAAGAACAGAAGTAAGCAGAGAACAGCAAAACAGGCAGAACAGTGGTGAACAGTGAACTGACCGAACTCAGTGACAGCTTCTGCAGTTTCTGTTCACTTAAACGTTCCATAACTGCACATGAATCTGCAGTGAATAGAAAATTTGACTTCAAATATCTTTCCGTTATCCACTCCAGTCTCTCCTAGAATTTTTATTTTTTTAGTTGAATACATACCTAGTCTAGCTAGAGATGTTCACGAGCCTAAAAATCGCGGCTTGGCTCGGCTCGATTGTGAGCTCTGTTTAGGTCAGCTCGTTTCAGCTCGTTTGTATTGTATGTACATACCTCCAAGCATACATGTAACAGCTCCGGGCCGACCTGGGGGGAGGGGGGTAGGGGGGGGGGGGGTTTCCCTCAGGTGGGGGGTCGAGGGGGGGGGTTCGCCCAGGTGGGGGTCCCAAATTTCAAAAAGCTCCAAAACGCCTAGAAATGCGTTTTTAGCACGTTTTTTTCAGTAAGGACGCTAAAAATCGCTATTTTAAGCTGCCAAATAGCGTTTTAAAGCTAAAAACAAGCAAAAAATGACAAAAAGAGCTTACAAAAACAGCGATTTTTCTTAAATATCAGCAGTGGAAGCGCCAAATTCGGTTTCCAAAGGCTTTTCAAGTGAATTTTAGGCTAAAAATTAGTGATTTCTGACCCAGTTTGTTAATACTGGAGCCACCACTAGTACTTGTATTTTTTGGTCGGGGGGGGGGGGGGTCCCTTAACCTGTCTCGGGGGGGGGGGGTGGGGGGTGTGGGGGGGTTGGCCTTTCCAGCAGGGGGGTAACCCCCCCAAACCCCCCTCCCAAGTACATGTATGCCTCCAAGCTCACTCGAGCTGGGCTCGCGAGCTTTAAATTTGGCGGAAAACTCGGAAAAATAGAAAAGTAACACCATAAAATCAATACCTGAAGCTGTTTCTCACTAATTGCACAATTTTTATCGTTGATACCTTTAAAATAATGTAGCAAACATAGAAGTTAAACGAAAATTAGCCTCCAAAAGCACAATATTTTCAAAATTTGATTAAAATTACACATTTTTAAGTGTGTTGCGCATTCTGGCCCAAGACCAGCCAACGCTTCTAATGACAAAGCAAGTTTGGGACAGGGAGTACCTAGGGGTCAGAGACTAAAAATCCTTCAAATTCAATATTTTGGAAGGATATCGTAATAAAATGTGTTTCCGCATGTCCCAAAAATGCAAAATTACAAAGAAAACATTGTGATCACAGGGAATTTTCAATAAAAATTGCATTAAGCCGGACTAAAAATACCGATTCCTAAATACCTGGGTATTCCCAAAATAATCGGTATACCCGGTATGGGTATTTATTAAAATACCTGGAATGGGTAGGTATTTATTCGGTAGGTATTCCCAAAAATACCCATTTTTCGGTATGGGTTCGGTATACCCAATCAACAGTAATTCTGGGCTCGGCTCGGCTCGGACCGCGAGCTTTCTAACCTTGATTAGCCCGCTCGATCTGGGCTCGCGAGCCGAGCCGAGCTTTCTCAGGCTCGTGAACATCTCTAATACCTACTACATACCTGAAACTTCAACCAGGCTCGCTTAAATTCGGCCAGATATCTCGACTTCTTCGAGAACACTACGTAATACTTCAGGGTAGGCATTTGATGTAAGGTGGATTTTATAATTGTCAGCGCACAGGCGGATTTGTTCAAAAATAATGCTGATGACACCGATGACAATCTTTCCGCTCGTCAGACTGTCCATTAAGACCTCAGGACTGGAGACCTGAACTGGTGGATAGATCTGAAGTACTTTTAGCAACCGTTCCACAAAAGCATTCGGTTGGAAACCCATGAACATATCGGACATCCAAGCAGGTGGGTATAGGTACTGTTGTTTGGTATTGGATTTTCCGTTTGTGTATGTGTATGTGCATGTGTATACACATTTACCTTCAAATGTGTATGGTAATTTGTGTATACACATTCAACAAAACAATGTGTATTTTTGTGTATATTTGTGTATGTGTATTGTACTGAAAATGCAATTTTTTTGGTAGATTTTGAGCCAGAAATGCTAAGAAAATCAAATCTCTCAATGTCTGGTGCTTTAAACCTTGGATAGCTTTGAAATCGAGTTACCTAGGCAATCTGAAGGCTTTATCAGGATATCTACCGTTTATTACTACAGCAAAAACACCGAAATTTT